>CAUPSL010000802.1:0-26427 GCA_963514005.1 Raja brachyura | reverse complement strand
ACACTCTGCGGTTGGGGAAACAGTCCGCGACAACTTTTTTCGCTGAAAAGTTCCTGCTGGTTTCGCCTTAAAAGGGAATTTGAGTTTTTAAACTTCCTCCAATTTACAGAGTGCAAATTGTAAAAAATAATTGGGGGGCGGGGGCGGCTGGTGGTGGTGTAGTGATAATAATAATGAAAATTGGTGAACGGAACCAACATGAGGAAGAGACAAGGCTGCTGTTTCCACGACTCACTCTGGCAATTAAAGATGTTTTGTTCATTAAACGATTGACATTTTTAAAAGATGTCTGATTGGGGGGAGGGGGGGGGGAATTGCTGTCGTTCAGACTTGGAGAGGTTTAGCTGTTGAAAACTGTGATGGAGATGGGGTGGGGAGAGGCTGAAGCTGAGAGAATGGCACAAACAAGGAACTGCAGATGCTGCTTAAGGTTAAAAAGGTTTATTTAAAAAGTGTTGGACCATTTCCACCATTTTGTGTCCCTTTAAGAAAATGACGGGTTGGTAGAGTGGGGTGGGGGCAGTGAATAGAAAATATAAAGGATAGGGGAGATGAGTGTGTTGGGTGGGATTGTAGGGACACAGTGCATTCAGAAAGTATTCAGACCCCTTCACTTCTTTCCACGTTTTGTTACGTTACAGCCTTATTCTGAAATGGGTTAAATTAATTTTGTTTTAAATCATCATTCTACACACAATACCCCATAATAATAACAAAAACTGGTGTTTAGAACATTTTGCAAAGTAATTAAAAAGAAATAAGGCTGAAACATAACAAAATGCTGAAAAAGTGAATGGGTCTGAATATTTTCTGAATGCATTGTCTACAGCATGGAAATAGGGTCTCGACCCGAAACGTCGCCTATCTCCTTCGCTCCTTAGATGCTGCTGCATCCGCTGAGTTTCTCCAGCTTTTTGTGTAACCCTCGATTCTCCAGCATCTGCAGTTCCTTCTTTAACACATGGAAATAGGCCATTCAGCCCAACATGTCCCTGCTGAGGTTACACAAAAGGCTGGAGAAACTCAGCGGGTGCAGCAGCATCCAAGGAGCGAAGGAGATACGCGACGTTTTGGCTTGAGACCCTTCTTCAGACTGGTCAGGGATCAGGGAAACGATAGATATAGACCGGTGATGTGGAGAGATAAAGAACAATGAATGAAAGATATGCAAAAAAGTATCGATGATAAAGGAAACAGGCGTTGTACGCTGTTTGTAGTGTGAAAATGCGAAGCTTGTGCGACTTGGGTGGGGGAGAGACAGAGAGAGAGGGAATGCCAGGGCTGAGGGAGAGGTGGGGAGGGGAGGGGGCAGTCTGGGTTAACAGAATTGAGAAAACTCAATGTTTAAGCCCAGAGGATGCAGATTCCCCAAGCGGAATATGAGGTGCTGTTCCTCCAACTTGCGGTGTTGCTCACTCTGGCCGTGGAGGAGGCCCAGGACCGAGAGGTCGGATACGGAATGGGAGGGGGAGTTGAAGTGCTGAGCCACCGGGAGATCGGGTTGGTTATTGCGGACCGAGCGGAGGTGTTCGGCGAAACGATCGCCCAGCCTCCGCTTGGTCTCACCGATATAGATCAGCTGGCATCTGGAGCAGCGGATGCAATAGATGAGGTTGGAGGAGGTGCAGGTGAACCTCTGTCGGACCTGGAAGGACTGCTTGGGTCCCTGAAAGGAGTGGAGGGGGGAGGTGAAGGGACAAGTGTAGCATCTCTTGCGGTTGCAAGGGAAAGTGCCCAGGGAAGGGGTGGAGCGGGAGGGAAGGGAAGAATTGACAAGGGAGTTGCAGAGGGAGCGGTCTTTGCGGAAGGCAGACGGGGGGGAGATGGGAAGATGTGGCGAGTGGAGGGGTCACGTTGGAGGTGGCGAAACTGGCGGAGGACTATCTGTTGTATGTGCTGGCTGGTGGGGTGAAAGGTGAGGACCAGGGGGACTCTGCCCTTGTTGTGAGTGGGGTAATGGGGAGAGAGGGTAGTGTTGCGGGGTATGGAGGAGACCCTGGTGCGAGCCTCATCTATAGTGGGGGAGGGGAATCCCCGTTCTCTGAAGAACGAGGACATTTGCGATGCCCTGGTGTGGAACACCTCATCCTGGGAGCAGATGCGGCGTAGACGGAGGAATTGGGAATAGGGGATGGAGTCCTTACAGGAAGCAGGGTGGGAGGAAGAGTAGTCCAGGTAGCTGTGGGAGTCAGTTGGTTTGTAGTGGATGTCGGTCAGGAGTGTATCACCTGCAATAGAGATGGTGAGGTCAAGGAATGGTAGGGAAATGTCGGAAATGGTCCAATTGTATTTGAGTGCCGGATGGAAGTTGGTGGTGAAATGGATGAATTCAGTCAGTTGTGTGTGGGTGCAGGAGGTGACACCAAAGCAGTCGTCGATGTAACGGAGGTAAAGGTCGGGTGTGGGGCCCTGGTACGCTGAGAACAAAGATTGTTCGACGTGCCCGACAAAGAGGCAGGCGTAGCTGGGGCCCATGCGTGTGCCCATAGCTACGCCTTGTGTTTGGAGGAAATGGGAGGAGTCAAAAGAGAAGTTATTGAGGGTAAGGACCAACTCCGCTAGGCGGAGGAGGGTGTCAGTGGATGGGTATGGGTTGCTCCTCTGGTCGAGGAAGTACCGGAGGGCTTTGAGACCATCCTGGTGGGGGATGCAGGTGTATAGTGACTGGACGTCCATGGTGAAGATGAGAGGATGGGGGCCTGAAGAATGAAATGCCGCGGAGCCGACGGAGAGTGTCTGAGGTGTCTTGAACATAGGTGGGGAGGGATTTAACAAAGGGGGATAGGATGGAGTCAAGGTATGTGGAAATGTGTTCGGTGGGGCACGAACAGGCAGAGACAATGGGTCTGCCGGGGCAGTCGGGTTTGTGGATTTTGGGGAGAAGGTAAAATCGGGCTGTGCGGGGCTGGGAAACGATGAGGTTGGAGGCTCGGGAGGGGTAGGGAGCCGGAGTTGATGAAGTTAGTTATGGTGCTCGAGATGGTGGCTCAAGATGTCTCTGCTGAGTTAGCATGAACTCAGTGGGCCGAAGGGCCTAATTCTGTGCTGCGTCTCTAAACTAAAACTAAAACTAAAGTTGCCTCGAAGACCCGCTCGAAACGTCACCCATTCTTTAGATCCTGAGACGCTGCCTGTCCCGCTGAGATACTCCAGCATCTTGTGTCTATCTTCGGTGTAGATTAGCATCTGCAGTACCTTCCTGCACACTGCAGAGTGTTTAGTTCAGTTTGTCACATGTACCAAGGTACTAGCAGAAAGCTTTTTGACGCATGTCATCCAGTCTGTGGATCGACTTTTCAAGTTACAATCGAGCTGTCCATATTGCACAGATACAGGATAAAGGGAATTATGTTTAATGCAAGATAAAGTCCAGTAATCTTGCCTGATGGGAGAGGGGGGAAACGAGAATGACCAGGGTGAGACTGATGTGTCGGAAGGAATTTACAGATACTGGTTTAAACCGAAGATAGACACAAAAAGCTGGAGTTACTCAGCGGGACAGGCAGCTTCTCTGGAGAGAAGGAATGGGTGACGTTTCGGGTCGAGAGTGAGTTTATTGTCATGTGTCCCTGATAGGACAATGACAGAAGGTAGAAGATAGTAGGCATTGACTACAGAGCAGATCAGTGTGTCCAGATACCATTATATACATAAATAAGGGTCTCGACCCGAAACATCACCCATTCCTTCTCTCCTGTCCCGCTGAGTTACTCCAGCACTTTGTGTCTATCTGGGGCAAGACTGGTCCTTGATTATGCTGCTGGCCTTGCCAAGGCAAAGTGAAGTGTAGATGGGAGGGAGGTGATGATCGGGGCAGCATCCACAATTCGCTGCAGTTTCTTGTGGTCTTGGATGGAGCTGTTCCCAAACCAGGATGTTTACACATCGCTTTAGAAACATTACTGACAAAGATTCAAATGTATCACGGTAACAGAACTAAAGTCACATGTAGCACCACAAATGAAGGGACTGGTTGTTGGTTATCAGAAGGAACAACAGTTAGATAGTGTTTGTAATGGGGTCAAATGACCATGGCACTGAGATACTGAGCAACATCTGGGCTGGTGATGATGTCCCAGCTAAGATTATGTAGAAAGTCTTAGGGCAGAGAGGTGGAGAGGGGAAGTAAGTCCTGAGCTCAAGGCCAAGACACATCAAGTGGTGGCACAGTGGTAGAGTTGCTGCCTCATAGTGCCAGAGACCCGGGTTCGATCCTGACTACGGGTGCTGTCTGTGCGGAGTTTGTACGTTCACCCTGTGACTACGTGGATTTTCTCCGGATGCTCCGGTTTCCTCCCACACTCTAATAATTCACAGGTTTGCAGATGGTAAATTGTCCCCAGTGTGTAGGATTGTGCAAGGGTAGTATAGTGGGTGATGTCTGGTCAATGTGAGCTCGGCGGGCCAAAGGGCCTGTTTGCACGATGTATCTCTACACTAAACTAAGCAACCAAAGCCAGGTCAGGAAACCAGCAAATCTGTCACTGGAAGTTCACTTTTCTTTTACTCTAATTTAATTTAAAGATACAGTGTGAACGCAGGCCCTTCGGCCTACCGAGTCTGTGCTATCCAGCGATCACCCTGAACACTAACACTATCCTATACACTAGGGACAATTTACAGAAGCCAATTAACCTACAAACCTGCACATCTTTGTAAACCCTCGCACCCTGAGAAAACCCACGCGGTCACAGGGAGAACGTACAAACTCCACAGACACAGCACCCATTGTCAGGATCGAACCCGAGTCTGTGGTGCTGTGAGGCAGTGTCTCTACGCTCTGTGCCACCAATGATGGAGGGGGCAGTGGTCTTGGTCAAGGGGCCACTCTGGGAGCTGAGGGGCAGGGTTCCGTGGAACAGGTGACCCCAGATCTTGAGATGGAGAGACATGGGAATGGGCCGGGGGTTTGGGAGCAGAGGGGAGAGGCAGTGCTCGGTGCCCCTCAGTCTATGGAAGGGTGAGGAATGTCGATGCTGCTTGCCAACATGTCCAGGGTTGTTCAGTCAGAGGCAGCTGCAGAGCAGGGGAGGGCTGGCGTTGAGTAACACTGCCTCAGGCTGAGCCGGGCCCAAGCATGCCCACGGATGCAACAGGAAGCATTAGGCTGCAGGAATGCACACTGCTTGTCCTCCAGTGTGGCAGGCAGTCTCTCGTAGGGGCTTGCCCAGGCTGTGACTGCCTTCTTGCAGCGACCTCACCTCCCCCTACCCACCCCCCCCCCCCCCCCCCGACAACCACCACTGCACACTCCCCCTGAACCTTACCCCTGCACTCTGCCCCCATGCAAACTCCCCCTGCACTCTTTTCTCCTGCATACTGCCCCTGGATTCTGCACAGTACTGTGTTGTACTGTATTATACTATGCTGCGTCGTGTAATCCTG
Source organism: Raja brachyura (assembly GCA_963514005.1). The sequence goes on along the minus strand of CAUPSL010000802.1, from coordinate 21,042 downwards.
CTATAGAAATTCACCACCGTTCTGTGTAAAAAAACAGCCCACATATCTCCATTAAACTTTCCCCCTCTCTTGCAATACAGCTCTGCCCTCTGGTGTTGGACGATAGAACTTCATTTATCCCAGGAGGGAAATTGATCTGCCAACAGTCATAAACACACAAAATACATGAAACATGAGATTAAAGTGACGAGTGGAAAGGGTTGGGGATGTGCAAAGATTGGGGAGGGGGGAGGGGAGTCAGTCTCAGTCTACCCCACCACAGAAGGGGAGGAGTTGTACAGTTTGATGGCCACGTGGGAAGAAGGATCTCCTGTGGCGTTCTGTGCTGCATCTTGGTGGAACCAGTCTGTTGCTGAAGGTGCTCCTCAGGTTGACCAGTGTGTCATGGAGGGGGTGAGCTGCATTGTCCAAGATGCTCCGCAGTTTGAGGAGCATCGTCCCCACCAAGACCAACCTCCCGTGAATCCAACTCTGCCCCCAGGACGGAGCCAGCCTCCTTCGCCCTCCTGCCCCAGCACACGGCAGCGAAGAAGATGGCACTGGCCACCACCGATTGGTACAACATCTGCAGCATCTCACTGCAGACTTTGCAGGAGCGGAGCCTTCTCAGAAAGTACAGGCGGCTCTGTCCCTTCTTGTACAGTCCAGTTCACTGTCCAGGTATTTGTACTCCCTGGTAAACTGCACATCCACACCATTGATGGAGACGGGGGACTGGGGTGTTCCTCTCCTCCTAAAGTCCACCACTATCTCTGCCACTGAATTCTTGTAGGTGTTGAGCTGCGGGTGATTCAGCCCCCACCATAGGAGAAGGATTAGGTGGTCACGGTGGCGCAGCGGTAGAGTTGCCCCTGTATTCTGCCCCTGTCCCACTTAGGAAACCTGAATGGAAACCTCTGGAGACTTTGCGCCCCACCCAAGGTTTCCTTGTGGTTCCTGGAGGTTTTTGTCAGTCTCCCTAATGGTCGAAACAGTTTCGACCATTAGGGAGACTGACAAAAACCTCGAATGCAGCGCCGGAGACCGGGGTTCCTTCCTGACCACGTGTGCTTTCTGTCTAGAGATTGTATGCTCTCCCCGTGACCTACTTGGGTTTTCTCTGAGATCTTCGTTTTCCTCCCACACTCCAAAGACTTACAGGTTTGTAGGTTAATTGGCTCAGTAAATGTAAATATTGTCCCTAGTGGGTGTAGGATAGTGTTAATGTGCGGGGATCGCTGCTTGGCACGGACCCGGAGTCCCTCTCCGGCTCTGTTTGAAGAAGAGTCTCGATCCAAAATGTTACGCATCCATTTTCTCCTGAGATGCTGCCTGGCCCACTGAGTTACTCCAGCATTTTATGTCTCCCTTGGGTGTAAACCAGCATCTGGTGGAATACAGTATAGCCCAGTACAATACAATCTGCAGTTACTTCCTACACATTGTTGTACTGGGCTGTACTGATATAGAATGCACAGTGCAACAGTCCCTTCGGCCCACACAAGATGCAGTTCAACTGTTCTCACCTGATCCATATCCCTCCATATCCATGTGCCTATCTTAAAGCATCTTAAACACCACCATCGTACCTGCCTCCACCACCACCCCTGGCAGCGGGTTCTACACCCCCACCTCTCCCTGCATGTACAGAAACACTCCATGAAACTTCCCCCTTCTCAGCTTACAGCTCTGCCCTTTAGTCTTGGACATTTCCACCCTGGGGAAAATATGATCCTGTGTTGGACTCTGCTACACCATGCTGTGATGTACTGTGCCGTGTTGAGCTGTACGGTATTATACAGTGCTGATTGTGTTGTATTTGCTATAGAAATGTACAGCTTTTGGAGTTGGACAATATTTGTGACCAACATGATGCCAAGTTAAACTGATCTCATCTCCCTGTACATGATCCATATCCCTCTATTCCTGCACTTCCATGTTCCTGTCCAAAAGCCTCTTAACCACCACTGTAGTACCTGCCTCCACTACCACCCACAGAAATGCATTCCATGCCTCACCACCCAGAGTAAAAACAATCTTTCCCCTCTCACCTTATGCCCTTTTGTTTTGCATGTTTGCGCCCAGAGATAAAGATTCTATGTTGCACTGTGTTGCATTGCGTGGTACTGCCTTATACTGTTGCGTGCTCTATTCTGCTGCACTGTGTGTGCTATGCCATGCTGAACAGTGGTGTATTGTGTTGTACTGTACTGTATTACACTGTAGTGTAGTGTACTGTATCACGCTGTAGTGTACTGTATCACACTGTAGTGTACTGTATCGCACTGTAGTGTAGTGTACTGTATTACACTGTAGTGTAGTGTACTGTATCACGCTCTAGTGTAGTGTACTGTATCACACTGTAGTGTACTGTATCGCACTGTAGTGTAGTGTACTGTATCACACTGTAGTGTACTGTATCGCACTGTAGTGTAGTGTACTGTATCACACTGTAGTGTAGTGTATCACACTGTAGTGTACTGTATCACACTGTAGTGTAGTGTACTGTATCACACTGTAGTGTACTGTATCACACTGTAGTGTAGTGTACTGTATCACACTGTAGTGTAGTGTACTGTATTACACTGTAGTGTACTGTATCACGCTCTAGTGTAGTGTACTGTATCACACTGTAGTGTAGTGTACTGTATCACACTGTAGTGTACTGTATCACACTGTAGTGTAGTGTACTGTATCACACTGTAGTGTACTGTATCACACTGTAGTGTACTGTATCACACTGTAGTGTAGTGCGCTGTATTACACTGTACTGTACTGTAGTGTACTGTATCACACTGTAGTGTAGTGCGCTGTATTACACTGTACTGTAGTGTATCACACTGTAGTGTACTGAATCACACTGTAGTGTAGTGTACTGTATCGCACTGTAGTGTAGTGCGCTGTATTACACTGTACTGTATCACACTGTAGTGTAGTGCGCTGTATTACACTGTACTGTAGTGTACTGTATCACACTGTAGTGTACTGTATCACGCTGTAGTGTAGTGTACTGTATCACACTGTAGTGTACTGTATCACACTGTAGTGTAGTGTACTGTATCACACTGTAGTGTAGTGTACTGTATCACGCTGTAGTGTAGTGTACTGTATCACACTGTAGTGTACTGTATCACACTGTAGTGTAGTGTACTGTATCACACTGTAATGTAGTGTACTGTATCACACTGTAGTGTAGTGTACTGTATCACACTGTAGTGTAGTGTACTGTATCACGCTGTAGTGCGCTGTATTACACTGTAGTGTAGTGTACTGTATCACACTGTAATGTAGTGTACTGTATCACACTGTAATGTAGTGTACTGTATCACGCTGTAGTGTAGTGTACTGTATCACGCTGTAGTGTAGTGTACTGTATCACGCTGTGCTGTAGTGCGCTGTATTACACTGTAGTGTAGTGTACTGTATCACACTGTAGTGTAGTGTACTGTATCACGCTGTAGTGTAGTGTACTGTATCACACTGTAGTGTAGTGTACTGTATCACGCTGTAGTGCGCTGTATTACACTGTAGTGTACTGTATCACGCTGTAGTGTAGTGTACTGTATCACGCTGTAGTGTAGTGTACTGTATCACACTGTAGTGTAGTGTACTGTATCACACTGTAGTGTACTGTATCACACTGTAGTGTACTGTATCACACTGTAGTGTAGTGTACTGTATCACGCTGTAGTGTAGTGTACTGTATCACACTGTAGTGTAGTGTACTGTATCACGCTGTAGTGTAGTGTACTGTATCACGCTGTAGTGTAGTGTACTGTATCACGCTGTAGTGTAGTGTACTGTATCACACTGTAGTGTAGTGTACTGTATCACACTGTAGTGTAGTGTATCACACTGTAGTGTACTGTATCACACTGTAGTGTAGTGTACTGTATCACACTGTAGTGTACTGTATCACACTGTAGTGTAGTGTACTGTATCACACTGTAGTGTACTGTATCACGCCGTAGTGTAGTGTACTGTATCACACTGTAGTGTAGTGTACTGTATCACGCCGTAGTGTAGTGTACTGTATCACACTGTAGTGTAGTGTACTGTATCACACTGTAGTGTAGTGTACTGTATCACACTGTAGTGTACTGTATCACACTGTAGTGTAGTGTACTGTATCACACTGCAGTGTAGTGTACTGTATCACACTGTAGTGTACTGTATCACACTGTAGTGTAGTGTACTGTATCACGCTGTAGTGTAGTGTACTGTATCACGCTGTAGTGTAGTGTACTGTATCACACTGTAGTGTACTGTATCACACTGTAGTGTACTGTATCACACTGTAGTGTACTGTATCACACTGTAGTGTAGTGCGCTGTATTACACTGTACTGTACTGTAGTGTACTGTATCACACTGTAGTGTAGTGCGCTGTATTACACTGTACTGTAGTGTATCACACTGTAGTGTACTGAATCACACTGTAGTGTAGTGTACTGTATCGCACTGTAGTGTAGTGCGCTGTATTACACTGTACTGTATCACACTGTAGTGTAGTGCGCTGTATTACACTGTACTGTAGTGTACTGTATCACACTGTAGTGTACTGTATCACACTGTAGTGTAGTGTACTGTATCACACTGTAGTGTAGTGCGCTGTATTACACTGTACTGTACTGTACTGTAGTGTACCGTATCACACTGTAGTGTAGTGTGCTGTATCACACTGTAGTGTAGTGCGCTGTATTACACTGTACTGTACTGTACTGTAGTGTACTGTATCACACTGTACTGTAGTGTGCTGTATCACACTGTAGTGTAGTGGCCTGTGATTACTTTTCTAGAGTTCAGAGTCTGTGAAACAATCCCACTTACCAAAGTATCAAAGACAGACACAAAATGCTGGAATAACTCTGCAGAACAGGCAGCATCTCTAGGCAGAAGGAATCTGTGACGTTTCTTCACACTCAGATTGAAGAAGGGTCTCACCCCAAAAGGTCACCCATTCCTTCTATCCAGAGATGCTGCCTGTTCCACTGAGTTACTCCAGCATCTTGTGACTACCTTTGATGTAAACCAGCACGTGCAGTTACTTCTTACCTACTTTAAGTATCTCTATTGAGGAATGCTGGAAGGGATCTACCATCTAATGCAATATTCTGGTAAGCTTGGGTCCAGTATTTTCCACATTAACATGTCCACTGTGTCGTTTTAAGCATCTTACGCCTGTATCAATTCTGTTTACACAAATGCCAGCAGAACAGGGAGATTTGTCAAGCTCTTATGCAATTTTATTCTCAGCTCCTAACGAGAACATTAAACATGCACCCCGTTGGTGTTGCAGTTACAAGCCAAATTAGACAAGATTCAGAATGAAAGCCAACTTTGGAATTTATATTTCATTTTGATCGATAAAAAACAAAATGTTTGAGCTTTAATTCCTCAAAATGCAGATGCTAGAAATGTGAAACAGAACCCAGGAACACTGCCATGGCTGGCAGTGCCTGGAGGAGAGATAGTGCACGGGAGAGGGAAAAGCAAGCAGGTTCCTCCTTACAGGCAGAGTGGGAGTGTTGCCAATTAGCAACTGAGCAAAGTGGTCAGGGCAACAAATGCCTTCAGCATTGATCAGTAAGGACATCAAAGGTTACGGGGAGAGGGTAGGAAAGATCAATCAGCCACCATTGAATGGTGGAGCAGACTCGATGGGCTGAATGGCCTAATTCTGTTCCTGTGTCTGATGGACATGGTCTTCAGGGTGTGAATTGAGCAAAACCCCAGATTGGATCAGAGAGGTGGAGTCACATAAGAATCATAAGTCAGCAGGTCTGCCTGGTTTGTCCAGCGTAGAGGAAACCTCATTGTGTGCAGTGGAATGAGGAAGGGTTTCGATCTTCACTGAGAGGGAGGTTTTATTCAATGGGAGACTGGTGGAGAGGGAGGCAAGAACAAAATGAAAGAATGAAATGAAAGGTCTGAAGAAGGGTCTCGACCCGAAGCGTCGCCTATCTCCTTCACTCCTTAGATGCTGCTGCACCCGCTGAGTTTCTCCAGCTTTTTGTGTAACCCTCGATTCTCCAGCATCTGCAGTTCCTTCTTTAACAACAAAATGAATAGTCCCCTTAATCTGACCGACAGCAGAGGACATGAGAACTGGATCTAGGGCACTCTCGGTGGAGAAGATCAAATATGACAGGAGAAACGGTTAAAAAAGATACAGGTGTGGAAAGTCCTGTCACCAAAGCAGATAATGGCAGAACAGACATACAGCACAGAAACAGGCCCTTCGGCCTAATTCCATGCTGACCAACATGCCTCACCTGCACTGGTCCCACCTGTCTTTGTTTGCCCCGTATCACTATAAACCTTTCCTATCCATGTGCCTGTCCACATGACTTTTAAACATTATTCTAGTTTCTGCTAGAACTCCCTCCTCCGGTAGCTCATTCCATAGACCCACCACCATCTGAGTGAACAAGTTGCTACTCAGTTTCCAGGTGGAGGTGGTGGAAGGGCACAGTGGCCTTGGAATTCATTCAAGGAAATGTCAGGCTGGGCATGTGCGGTGAGGATCAGAGGGGATAATTGGATAGGAGAGGGCGGGAACAATTGGTTGGTTTAATTTGGCAATAAAAGTTTTGCAATCATAATTTTAATCTAGACGCAAAGCGGGAAGCAGTTAGATGATGGTACAATGGCATGGTTAGATTGACACGCTATTGTCGATCAAACTGGGCAGGAGATAGGTGTAGGGCAGGCGAAGGTCCTCGTTCCTCTTTGTAATCTCCTGCTCGATCTGCAGCAGGGCTTGCTGGAAGTCTGTGATGTGTGATCTTGCCGGCGGCTCAGTGAAGCGCTCTTCCTCATACGTGCCCAGCTTGGTCTGCAGGGAGTGAAGAGACGGGTGTCCTGGTCAAACCAGCGCGCCAGATCGGTACACACACATACAGAGCGTGGTTGTGGCCTAGGTACACACACACATTGACAAATGTGTACACATAGACACACAAAAACAGTCAGACAGATAGTCACACATGAGCACACATACAGACACTCTGACATGCACACAGACACCACACTGACACACATACAGACAAACACGTATACACACACAAAAACATTTAGTCAGGCAGATACAGATGCACAGGAGCATATATACACTGACACACGCAAATACTGACACGCGTGCACACACACTGACAAACACACATATACAGTAGATACACACACTGACACAGGTGCACACAGACACAGACAGGCACACTTAAGAAAAACACATAAACAGACAAACATACAGACTGACAGGCAGATAGACACCGGGCGACACATACACACAGGCAGACACACACTAACAGAAAACAAATGCCAGAGAGCTAGAGATACAACTCTTATTCTCTGTTTGGTTGATCAGTTTTTCTGCTACTTACCTTAATGGGAGCTGGTTGACTGAGCAGATACGTGGTTGCAATCACTGTGAATTTTTGAATTCCCTGTGGCAAAGTGTCTATGATATCTTTTTTGGTGACTTTGCCCTTTTCGGTAGGTGCAGGCTTCCTCATAATGGAAGGGCTGTTTTCTATACTGGAGCTCCACTCATACTGGGAAAACAAACATTGTATGAAGACACAGTAGAATGCAAATGTGGGAATCTGGGGCAAAACACAAAGTACTGGAAGTACTCAGCGGGTCAGGCAGCTTCTGAGGAGGGAATGGACAGGCCACGTTTAAGCTCAGGATCCATAGTCATATAGCATGGAAACAGGCCCTTCAGCCCGAATTGCACATGCCCACCAAGATACCCCATCTACTACCTGCATTTGGTCCATATTTCTCTAAACCTTCCCTATCCATGTACCAATCCAAGTGTCTTTTCATACACCCACCACCCTCTGTGTGAAAAAGTTGCCCCTCACCTTAAACCCAAGTCCTCTGGTTCTTGATTCCCCTATTCTGGGTAAAAGACTGTGCATTCACCCTATTTATTCCTCACATCATCTTAAACATCATCTAGCTTCACAATATCCTTCCTGTAGCAGGTGAGCAAAACTGAAGACAAGACTACAGGTGTGGCCTCACCAATGTCTTCTTCACACCGAGAACTTTATCACTGAAGAGGTTCAGCAGTGGAGCCGTGTATAGGCTGCACACCAGATGAGTCATGGTTTTGGGTCAAGTCTGAAATCAGGAAGCAATGGGGGTGAGTGGACCAGCTCCAGTTCCAATCCCGGCACACTCTCCCGTCCCCAGCCCCTCCCACATCTATTTCCTACACTTCCATGTGCTTATCCAAAAGCTTCTTAAACACCACTATCGTATCTGCCTCCACAACCTCCCGTAGCAGCGTGTTCATGGCCCCCACCACCCGTGTATCCCCATTAAACTATCCCCCTCTCACCGTACAACTGTTCCCCCCCCCCCCCCCCCCCCCCAGTGTTGGCTATTTCCACCCTGGAAAAAAGGTCCTGACTGTCTGCCCTACGTCGGCCTCTAATAATTTTACACATTTTTATCAGATCTCCCCTCCCACTCCGACGTCCAAGTCTGTCCACTCTCTCTCTCTCTCCCTGAAGGTGAAACTCTGTAATCCAGGCAGCACCCTGGTAACCTCCTCTGCACCCTCTCCAATATTTCCACATCTATCCTGAATTGGGGTTTTCCAAATGCGGCACATTTTCCCTCCAATAACATTGCCAGCAGTGGGGGACATTCCCAGTGATAGGAACATTCTCAGGTGTCCCTGGGACCCGCGCCGTGCCCAATCCACTCGCCCAACAACCGATCAGAACGACGACCGAAGACCAGAACGTGCCCCGGTCGGCCCGACTCACCCCCACAGGCCTTCCAGGGGACAGTGGAGCAGCCGGGCGGCTAGGCCTGTCTGGGCCGAAGGAGCTGCAGTGGCGGCGGTGATGGGAGCCTCGGAGGCAGTGGGGCCGCACGATCGATGAGTGTGAAGTGGAGGAGAAAACAACGGGGACCCGGCGTGGGGGATCCACCGTGAGGGAGGTTGGGAGAACAAAGGGGGATACAGTGTGTGGGGGGAGGCACTCTCGTTTAGAATCCTCTGCCCAGGGGATAAGTCTGTGTGTGTGTGTTTGTTCATTCGCTCCGGTGAAGGCGTCGTGCACATGGCAGCCAGACAACAGTCGCTTGTCTTTTGCTTTTTGTTTTCACTTTTAATTTCAAGTTTTTGTCCACCTTGTGTGTTATGACTGTCAGCAGCACAATTTCCCTGCAGAGATGAATAAAGTTTTATGGTATTGTAAGTGCCTGGGGGTACCAGGAGGTGCTCAAGGGAGCAGGGTTGGATGGAGCTCTAGGAGATGAGGGCCGTGCCAGGGAATCAGGGTGAGGGCGGGGGCAGGTGATTGATTTATTTATACGTGGGTCGGAGGAACATAGTGGAAAAATTCAAACTGAAGGACACAAAGGGAAAAGTTCAGAAGCCTCTGCAAGGTTCAACCAAAATGGCAGGACAGGTTGGGAAATGGCAGCTTGGAGTTTATTCATAAAATGGTGTAAGGGTGATGCTCAGGTTGGTTGGCTGGGCCGTGCACTGAGGAATGGGAAGAAATGAGGGCACGCATCATTAGTGTGTCCAAGGTTATCCATGGTTTGGTAAAGGTTATGGATTAGGGATTAGTTTTAGTTTAGAGATACAGCATGGAAGGCCCTTCGTCCCACCGAGTTCATGCCGACCATCAATCACCCGTGCACACTAGCTCCGTGTTATCCTACATTCTCATCTAATCCCTACACACTAGGGGGCAATTTATAGACGGCCAATTAACCTACAAATCTGCACATCTTTGGGATGTGGGGGGGGAAACCAGAGCACCAGAGGAAACCCATGTGGTCACAAGGAGAACATGCAAACTCCACACAGACAGCACCCGAGGTCAGGTTCCAGACTGAACTGGATGCTGCTGCTGTGTGGCTCACAGTTCAATGCATTGTGTTGCATTGGAGCATCAATTGAATGAAATGCGAGCTGACCTGTCCAACGTTTACTGCAGAGTGCTGTCCTGTACAGGTGAAGATGACCATGGTTAGGAACTTGATGAGTTCAGTCTTGGAGTGGAATGATGAAGGAAAGCCTAGTGGGAAAGATCAGAGGTGTTACAAGAAGTATTTCGTATAATGACTTTAGTTTTTGTTTATATATATGTAATATTTTTGTTTTTCAAATTTTCTTTTTTTTTTTTTACGGTTGAAGTATGTGGGAAGAATTTTTTATTCCTTTTTATTTCCTCTTTTTTCTTTTCTCTTTTATATATCTTTTTCTTTATTTCCAAAAAATAGAAGATATTAAGTATTGATATGTTATTTGTAGTAATATTGAATTAAGGTGTTAGTTTATAAAGTAAGCTATACATTGTAAACGGTTTACTTCAAATAAAAAAATATTACAAAAAGAATGAACTGGAGACCAACATGTCTTTATGACCTTGAGGACTGGATGTCGACAGCAGTTGATCGACTGATCAATAAGACGAGATTTGAAGAGTACCTGACAATGGGTTGGCCAATAATCCTTCGGTGAAGATCTCCTTCACCCAGGCTTGAAGTTCAGTATCACTCTGGACACTAGCGTCGTTCTCGTAGTAAACGTCAACAATGTTTTCTGTAAACCTTTGAAGGAAGGGGGAGAGCATTTATGGAGAGATGGCGTAGAAAACTCGAGACCACTGTTGGATTTCCTTCTGTAGCGGATGAAAGCAACGAGGAGTTATCAGCGAGTGACGAGATGTAAGGGTTGAGGAGAGGGAATAATGAGGGAGGGGAGGGAAGGGCAGGTCAGACTGTGGGAAAGGCATGGAAGGACTTGTGGAAGAGGATATCAAACAAATGGCTGAAGTAACGATCAAAGAGAAGGTTTACCCTGTTGGGCCACTCTCTGCACAACAGCTGCAGGCTCAGGCTCCAATCTTACAGTTCCAGTCTTGTGTATAGGTCCCATCAAACCTCATACGTCCCGACTCCAGCACAGAAATCTGCTCCCCTCCAACTGCTGTCCCTCAGGAGGGAGACGGAGGGAGGATACAGACCATGTAGGGGTGAGAGTCGACGAGGATGCAGGAAGCATTGGGGCATGTAGAGAGGCATAGTGATTGGGCAAGGATAGGGAAAATAAACTATTAGGTGGAAAAGTTGTTCACTTTTAGACAATAGACCAGTCTAGCACTGGAACAGGCTCCCTGGCCCACACTGTCATCAATGCTGGACATGATGCCAAGTTAAACTAACCACACTTGCTGCCTCTCACACATTGCTATCACATCTATTTCCACCACCACCCACCCCCCCAGCAGCATGTCCCAAGCACTCATCATTCAGTATCACAAAACTTGACTTACACATTTGCTTTAAACTTCCCCCTTACCTAAACTAGTGCTCTCGCACACTGGAAAAGGACTCTGTCAACTTGCCCTATGAACATTTTGTACCTCTATCAGGTTTCCCCTCAGCCTCCGAGGCTGCAGAGGAAACAATCCAAGTTTGTCCAACCTCTCCATACACCCTGTAATCCAGGCATCTTTCTCATGAACTCTTACTTTAGTTTAGAGCTACAGAGCGGAAACGGACCCTTCTGCCCACTGAGTCTGCGCCGACCAGTGATCACCCCGTACACCAGAACTATCCTACACACCAGGGACAGTTTACAATCTTCACCAAAAGCCAATTAACCTATAAACCCGCATGTCTTTGGTGTGGGGAAAAACCGGAACACCCGGTGTAAACCCAAGTGGTCACAGGGAGAACGTACAAACTCTGTACAGATAGCACCCAGTCAGGATCAAACCCAGGCCTCTGGCACCGCGAGGCACAAACTCTACCACAACGCCGCCCCTAAACTCTTCAAAGTATCCACGTCCTTCCTGTATTGGGGCACCCAGAACTACACACATTACTCCAAATGCAGCCTGACCAAAGTCTTATAAAGCTGCATCATGACTTCCTGACTCTTATACTCAGTGCCCTGAACAATTATGGCAATCTTATCATGTGCCAAATATGTGTGTTGCCACTTTCGGGGAGCTATGGCCTTGAAGCCGCAAGATCCCTCTGTACATCAATGATCCAAAAGGTCCTGCCATTGACTAAACTTTCCACTTACATTTGGCCTGTCAAAGAGCAACACCTCACACAGATTGATACAGCTCGGGAATAGACCCTTTGAACTGATGGTTGTGAGTCTCCGCTTATGCTGTGTGCCTGGGGATTCTCACACCGCTGTTTAAGTTTATGTTTAATATTTATGTAGATATGCTTTTTTGAACCAACTTATCCACGCTGACCAAGATGCCCCATGCCCAAGGATAGCACCCTCAGGCATCTCTACCGCTGGGCCACTGTGTTGCCCTCTACATAATGGCATTTCCCTGCCTTAGATCAGTATCCACCTAATCCTTGCAGAAATGCTACTCAAAAGCAGTGATTGTATGTGGCCCTAGCACCACCTCAGGTATCAGTCACTGCTCAGTGGATGGGGTGTCTGTGGGTGGAGTAGGATCCTTCTGTCCCCTGACTCACTTGTCTCTACCAACTCCTTGTCCTCTCAATGGCTGTAAATGGCTTTAATAGGTGAGACTGTATCAGATGAAGGCAGGGGACACATCCGAGGCAGGGTTAGGGGTTTCTCACTTGTTGATGGCCAGCCAGATCTTCTGAGCATCATCTCTGAAGTAATAATTGGGGATTTTTTCCACTCCTCGAGCAGCCAGATTGTCTGGGAGACACATAGATTCGTAGGTAGTGCGCTTCAGACCGCGCTGCAAGACCTCCACGATGGCAGTCCCTCCGGTAGAGAATGCCTGGAACAGATGAAAAAACTCAATGGAAAGTTATGATGCAGTTCTATAGGATCCTATTTACTCCTATCCCGAAATGCTGCTGGTCCCGCTGAGTTACTCCAGCATTTTGTGTCTTTGTTCGGTGTAAACCAGCATCTACAGTTCTTCCTACACGACTCTGTAGGACTTTGGTCAGGTCACATTTGGAGTGTTGTGTGCAGTTCTGATCGCCCTATTACAGGAAAGATGTGGAGGCTTTGAGGAGGGTGCCAGGTAGGTTTACCAGAATGCTGCCTGGGAGAGGTTGGAAAGACTTGGATTGTTTTCTCTGCAGTGTTGGAATTTGAGGGGAGACCTGATAGATATACATAACATAATGAGAGGCATTGACAGGTTAGACAGTCAGAATCATTTTCCCAGGCTGGAAATATCCAACACTAGAGGGAGTTAGAGATTAGGATGAGGATAAGAGGTTAAAATGAGAGGGGGAAAAGTTTAATGGCGGGACTAGGCTCACTGAACTGAACACCTCCACTCAGTCCGCCTAAACCTACCTGATCTCCCCGTTGCTCAGCACTTTAACTCCCCCTCCCATTCCCACACTGACCTTTCTTTCCTGGGCCTCCTCCACTATCAACGCAAATTGGAAGAACAGCACCTGATATTTTGCTTGGGCAGTTTACACCCCAGCGGTATAAACATTGACTTCTCTAACTTCAAATTACCCTTGCTTTCCCTCTCTCTCCATCCCTCCCCCTTCCCAGTTCTCTAGCTAACAACAATCTAGTCTACATTTTCCTTGATCTGCATCTATTTTGATTTTTACACTTCCTTATCTCTGTGACTCCCTCTCCCGACTCAGTCTGAAGAAGGGTCTCGACCCCAAACGTCACCCATTCCCTCTGTCCAGAGATTCTGCCTATTCCGCTGAGTTATTCCAGCAATTTGTGTCTATCTAAAAGTTTAATGGCGATGTGCAGGCCAAGTTTTGTTTTACAGAGACAGAGGTGGGGGCCTGGAAAGCGTTGCCAGGGGTGGTGGTGGAAGCAGGTACGATAGTGGCTTAAGATAAGCATAAGCTGCAGAGATGTAGGGAATAGAGGAACATGGACCATGTGCACGCAGGTGCGATCAATTTGATTTGGTCTAAACATTGTGGGCTGCAGGGCCCGTTCCTTTAGATTGTTCTGAAAACTCAGCAGTTCCGTCTGAAGGGTTCCAACCCGAAGAGTTGTGTGTCCATTCCCTCCCTCCACAGATGCTGCCTGACCCAGAGTTCCTCCAGCACTTTGTGTTTCACTGCAGACTCTAGCACCTGCAGTCTCTTGTTTCTCCAATTCTGAAGAAGGGTCTTGACCCAAAACGTCACCTATCCATGTTCTACAGAGATGCTGCCTGATCCGCTGAGTTACTCCAGCACTTTGTGCCTTTTTTTGTAGACCAGATTCTGTGCTTCCTTGTGTTGAAGAACTGTTTCGTGTTTTATGACTCAATGAGTCTCTGACTGTGAAATTAGGATTTCTGAACAGCCAATATATCCTAAATACTTCTGTAGGAGCCATGAAGCTTAAGTCAGTATATTATAGCCATGTCTAACATTTTTAATCTTTTAGTTTTTACCTGTCTGTACTTTTGTAGGTGGGATTTGATACATAGAAGGGGTGTGTCTATTTCTAGAGGAGACTAGCGCAGACTCATACATTGCGAGTTCAGACAGATCTTAGAAGGATGGTGAGAATACAGTTTTTTTACTACACACACCACATGATCACGGCACACACAAGTTAATGAGACGACATACTTTTATAAGAAGAAACTTTCATATGATTTCTATGGCATGAATGGAACTGCGATTGAGAAAGTGATGGATTATTTCTTTGCTCGGTACTACTTCAATAAAAGACCAACTGATCAAGAAACAACGTTTGGAAGATTTGTTTTTACTATCTTAAGTATGTCGTGAGTGCGTAAACCATCCCATCCTAACCATCCCCGAGGAGTAATGGATATTGAAGTTAGACTTTGAGAACGTCGCAAAGACTGCCGTTATAAATTCCAATACAAATATGGAATAACAGGCTCACCTTATCAAAGACTCCTCCCTCGGAGATAAGGAGATTCCTCGCTTCAATATTGATGTGCAAAGTATATTTCACATGAGGCATCAAAAGCTGAAATGTGAAATGGGAGATCGCCAGAGGCAAGAGATTAGAATAGTCTGGGAGATGACGGTCTGGTGTCGCGGTCCATCTATGGGTCATGGTCAAGGGGTAGTGTAGGTATGTGGAGGCATCTTAGAGATGGCGCCTGGCCTCAGCACTATGGAGGGGTCCTGACATGAAATGTCACCTATCCATGTTCTCCACAGATGCTGCGTGACCCGCTGAGTTACTCCAGCACTCTGTGAAACATCACCTATCCATGTTCTCCACAGATGCTGCCTGATCCGCTGAGTTACTCCACCACTCTGTTACTACAGAGGTGCTGCCTAAAGGCACCGAGTTACTATAGTA
This sequence comes from Raja brachyura, assembly GCA_963514005.1. The sequence goes on along the minus strand of CAUPSL010000802.1, from coordinate 5,802 downwards.
CTTTGTGTCCTTCACCACCAGTCAGTTGTGCTTCATGTTGAGGGGGACGGACACAAGGGGGAAGTGGCTCCATTATGTGAAGTGTTCCAGTATTCGCTGGCTGGGACGGAGGGAGCAAACCCTCTGCCACTGGTGCAGAAGTCACACAGACGTGTGGAAGAGTTGTTCTGATGGGCATCATTAACTCACTTGCAGAAACATTCACCGCAATTCTCAAAACAGGAACGTCCTAATCCAAGTTGTTTCTACTTGTGGGGGGGGGGGGGGGGGGGGAGATAAGGGGAGGAAGGTGAGGGCCTGTGGGGGGGAAAGGGGGATGGAGGGTCGTGGGGAACAGAGTGGATGGGGACATGTCAGGGGAGGAGAGGACACAGGGTGGGAGGAGGGAGAATGGAGGGGGTGAAGGATGAGGGGGGAGGGCGAGAACAAGTAGAAGGAGTGGATAGAGGGAGGGCGAAAGGAGAGTGGGGGAATGAGGGAGGGGATTATGGTGGAGGGTGGTTCCTTGTTCCTTTTGCCAACTGCTCGAAAGCTCTGCTTGGTTTAGAAGACACTACAGTTGACCTGGGAGTACCTTGAATATCGGGTGTGCACTTGCGAGACTGCGTAAAGTTGCGATGCCAAAGATTTCACCAAACAGGTGTGTCCTGAGCAAGTGTGAGACCAGCTGGTGAACCTGCACGTCAGCGTTGCGGACCCACATCTTGGCCAGAAGCCAATCGCAATGGCTATCGCTCGGGAGAAATATCGGGCACTCCGGCCCAGGGTGCTGGGTGATCTGTCAATAAAACAATTCACAAGTGATTCTTGCAGTAAACCCAAGGCAAGATGAGGGGAGAAAGATTTAATAGGAACCCGAGGGGTAACTTTTTTACACAAAGTATGGAAGGTTTAGAGCGAGTTGCCGAAGGAAGTAGTTGAGGCAGGAACTATTGCAACGTTTAAGAAACATTTAGACAGGTACATGAATAGGATAGATTTATAGGGATATGGGCCAAACGCAGGCAGGAAGGACTAGTGTAGGTGGGGCATGTTGGTCGGTGTGGGCAAGTTGGGCCCAAGAGCCTGTTTCCACGTTGGATGACTCTATGGAGGCCTAGAATTGATCAATTCACAGAAAGGACGAGAATGACAGAAGAAAGTCTCAGACATGCAAAGCCCAAAGAACTTCATCAGCAGAAGACGGGAGTGGCGTTACTTTGAAAATAGCCCTGGAGGAAGAGTGAAGAGAGCTGTTTGGGAAGGATGCAGGAGCAGGGCTGGTGGGGGCAGGAGAGACCATACCTGGATGGCAATGGGGAGTAGATCGTTCATTGCATTCACGTGCAGAAGACACATTGGTGCTTCGAGATATTCGTGGCCAGCTTCCGGATTGGCTTTAATTCCATCCAGCATCTCGTAGTCAACAAGGAATATATTCCCTTTCTGTAATGAGAACAGGACCAGACATGTGAAAAGAACTGGTGGTCTGCGTCAGCAAGCAAGTTTCACATGCAACAGAAAGCCAGAAAGGATGCAGTCTTGTTCCCAAAATTCTGCTGCTAAATGGTCTTGTTAATGACTGCTGAGTTATTTAGTACTAGCACATTTCTCAATTAAACCAGGGGCATTGACAACCTCAGACTGCAGACACAAAGCTGACTCAGTCCTTGTTTCCTTCAAGGGCTGGTTGCAATATTGGAGGCTTGCCTGAATTGAGGGCTACAGCTACAGGGAGAAGTAGGATTGACTGATTGTTTTCTCTGGAATGTCAGAACAGGGCTGGCCTTAAGCTGATTTGACCGATTTTTCCAAATTGGGCCCCGCGCCCAAGGGGGGGGCCCCACGTTAATTTTCCATATTTCATATGGAAATACAAATTTGCTTTGTTAAATAAAGATGTTTTAAAAAATCATTTGCCATACGGATTTTTTACAAAACTTACATGGATACCAAGTGCTGCACGGCCATCAGACACAAACGATGTGTTAACTACTACTGTAGCACTTGTTAACAGCCAGTAGTTAACAAGTAGTTATACAATGTGTCATCAATGCATCGATCCACATTGCTCAGTAAATGTAATTGTGTTTTTGAAGAGATATTAATGTTGCTGCGTTCCTTTGAATACAATTCACGCAGCGTCATTAACACATCTTCAAAACATAATTACATTTACAGAGGAATGTAGATCGATGCATTGATGACACATTGAGAATTGCTTAAAACTCACCATCATGATTGAGGACTTCTTCTTGGTGAGATTCTTGGTCTGCAGCAGGTTAGTCATTCAATTTACCTACCGACCCACGTTGTATCTCTCTGTCTTTCGCTCTCTCCCTCCATCTCTCTCTCGCGCGCTCTCTCTCCCCCGTTCCCCATCTCGTCTCTCTCTAGCTCTCTCGGCATTCCCTGAATCATTGACGTTTTGTGGTTGACAAAAATGCTGGAGAAACTTAGCGGGTGGGGCAGCATCTATGGAACGAAGGAAATATGCAACGTTTTGGGTCAACACCCTTCTTCAGACCCGGCTATTTCCTTCACTCCATAGATGCTGCCTCAAGCCCTGTCCCACTGTGCAAATTCACCCAAGAGCTTAAAATCTCTGTGTAGCATCTCTGTCCCTGTCTTCAAATTCCCACTGAAATAAAACACAACTTTCGACTTAAAAATTTTGCAGCAAGATCGCGATTAGTCGATTCCCACGCATTTTCAATCATCGTTCGATTTAGTGTAATTTTCACACCTGGTTGATGTAGTTTTTTAAAAAGATACAGTACATTACAATAAATAGTTTCAAGCATACCCGGTACTAAATGCACAAACATTAAGGTGGTTACTGATGTTACAAATGGTTATAAATGAATATAATTTCAAAGTGAAATAGGACATTCCCGTGGAAAGAATATTTTACCCGAATATAAGGTGAGGTCGCTGCAAAATGCTCACTTATAACAATACACCGTCAACCCAGGGTTGTTTCTTAGCCCTCTGACAGGTGTTTCAATCTAACCTCGTAGCTCTCTGTATATCGTTTCATAGCTATTAATTTTCATTCCTGGTCCGTGTCGAACTTCTCCAAATGCAAACGCTTCAAGTTACGTTTCTTGTGTGCTGGTAAGGGGGGGGGGGGGGGAAATGCTAGGATAAAATACCATACATTTGCATTTATATAGCGGTCCTGCTGCAAAATTTTTAAGTCGAAAGTTGTATTTTATTTCAAGTAGAAATTGGAAAATAGGGGCAGAGATGCAACACAGAGATTTTGATAGGAAGGAAACGTTACAGCAGCTGAGTAAAAGATTGGTTAAATGGTAGGTTGAATGAAGATCGGGCGAAGGGGGATTGGGGGTGGGGGAAAAGTATCTAAAGCTTGGGACGTGCCTAAATGAGTACTTAGACGATTATCATTCCACACCAAATTTCTTAGACAATAATACCTTTTATGCCAATTATCACAACATTTCGTTGATATGGATCAACGGACTCTGTATGGTACAAGCTCGTAAATTAATAAAACAAATGTTCTTCTTTAAGTACTGTTGTTTCTGGGATGGGCTGACTGATAACAAATAACCTACAATCTATATTTTGTCATAATGTGGCTGAAACAATGGCATATTTTGTGATATTTATTGAGATAGAAAGATACAACTGAGTTTGGGCAAGATATTACCTTGCAACATTCTGTAAGTCTGATATATATTGTCAAATGGAACTCAGAAATTAATAGGGAACAAGATGTTAATTTCCGAGTATGAAAATGGGCGTAACTTTTTTTAATACTGAAGATATGAAAGTGAATTAGGTGTCAAATTAAACTTCTTTTTATGCTTTATCTGATGGATAAATTGCAGACTTGATTTTTAAAATCTCAAATGTTGTAACATTGCTAGAAAATGTACCTGCATCTTGGAGGCCGAAGGTTCTGTTGTTAGACAAGAAAGATAGACTTCATTATCCCTCAGTACAGCATCAAGAACGATGGTTGCTGTACTGAGGGATAGCCAAGTCGATCCCTCATTGCCAGCAGCTGATGGGAAGTGGCTATAAAGTGGGGGGCGGCTGTAAAATGACAGCGTTGCTGGGGGGGGGGGGGTGGGGGCTCCTTTCAGAGCGTGTGGGTAGTCTGTCCAGGGGTAAAGTTGCGAGGAGGCCAGAAGCGTTGAGAAGGAGGGGGTCGGCCGGGGATCATCCAGCTCAAGAGCGGAGTCAGCGGGCGATGGATAACAGGACAGCGGGCGGTGAAGCTTACTCCATATGTCAGGGCGAGTAACCTCAATTGATCAATTGTTCGCGCTGACACAGGAGTAAGCTCCACCGCCCACTGTGATGTTATTCATCACCTGCTGACCCACGCCGCTCTGTGATCTTTGCTCTTGAGCTGGTCCTCTCAATGTTCAGACGGACAACACTTGCCAGAGGTGAGTGGGCCGGCAGAAGGCGCTGAGATGGCAGTCGATTCCGCTGTCCGGTGATGGCGGCCCCTCGTAGCCACGCGAGCTGCTTTCCTACCCGGGCACAATGTGGTGGCTCCGTGCCCGGAGCGCCGCGGCAGCAGTGAATGAGTGGGTTACTGGCGTGAACCCGACCCCCTCCTTCTCCACGCTCCTGCCCTTCCCGCAACTTTACCCCCTGGCTAGACTCCCCCACACGCTGTGAAAGGAACTCTCCCCCGAATTGTCATATTTCTCACGACACGCGACTCATTTATAATTATTTATTGATATTTCTATGGAAAATGTTCCCAATTGGGCCCCGCACTTCCTAAGGCCGGCCCTGCGTCCGAGGTTGAGGGGAGACTTGATGGAAGTGTATAAAATTATGAGAGGCATGAATCATATGGATTCAGAACTGGTTTATTCATAGAGGACATTTATTCATAGAAGGCATTGGGATTACTGCGTGTAATTCTGGTCACCCCATTACCAGAAAGATATGGAGGTTTTGGAGAGGGTGCAGAGGGGGTTTACTGGAATGTTGCCGGGATTAGAGGGTTTCAGCTACGAGGGAGACGTTGGATAGACAAGGATTGTTTTCCTCTGGAACGTCGGAGCTTGTACTCCAAATACGCACTGATGTTCGGAGCCGTGTTGCGACTGACCTGGACTTCCTGCTGCAAACTGGTATTTGGCCCAAGAAAGGGGCCGACCATTTGCTCTGTAACGGGGAACTTTTCTGGAATCTCTTTACACTGTTTGATGAGAATGGGGTTCAATCCATTCAGGAACTGATAACCAAAGCACCAGTCTTCATGCCAATGCTCCTCCACATAGTCTGAGGAAACAAAGCAGACACATGTTCATCTCATCCCACATTGGAAGAATGGACATTTGTTCTAGTTTAGTTCAGATACAGCATGTAAACAGATCCTGCTGCTCGCCGAGTCCACACCGACATGAATCACCTTCACACTAGTTCTATGTTATCCCACTTTCTCTTCCACTAGGTCTCTACCTGCACTCGGGACAATTTACACAAAAGACAATTAACCTACAAACTCGCACATCACCACGAGTGTGGGTGGAAACCAGAACACCCAGAGGAAACCCACGCGGTCACAGGGAGGACGTGCAAACACCACACACACAGACAGCACCAGAGTTCAGAATCTAACCCAGCTGCGCCACTGTGCCACCCAACCATCAACGTTTGGTAGTAAGATTTCTTGCATTAACCCCATGGCACTGTATCTGTCTCTCCCACTCAGCAAATTCTCAGAGGCTACATGTCACTTGCCACTGCAGATTGCCACTGGACAGAAGTTCAAGGGGTGTCAGATGAGTCCCCTGGGAGGCTTTCTGCTCCACTGGCCCTTCCCCT
>CAUPSL010000801.1:122500-128669 GCA_963514005.1 Raja brachyura | reverse complement strand
CCGCTCTCTCTCCCCCTCCCTCCCTCTCTCTCTCACCCCTCTCTCCCGCCCCCTCCTCTGTCCCCTCTCTCTCTACGCTCTCTCTCTATACCTTTTCTCTCTCACCCCTCTTCACCCCTCTCTCTCCCCTTCTACCCCCCACTCTCTCTTTCCCCGCATCTCTCTCTCTCTACTCGTACCTCATCGTTTCTTCCCGTATTGTATTTTTAGTTATCTTCTGTTGTTCTTTAAACATGAACCAATCCTCTTGCTTCCCGCTCATCTTTGCTACGTTGTACTTCTTCGCTTTTATTTTTATACTGACCCTGACATCACTTGTTTGCCACGGTCGTCCCTTTCTCCCCTTGGAATCTTTCTTACGGTTTGGAATGAACTGATCCTGCACCTTCTGTATTATTCCCAGAAATACCTGTCATTGTTGCTCCACTCTCATCCCACCTAGTGTATCATTCCAGTCAACTTTGGCCAGCTCCTCCCTCATTCCCTCACGGCTCCAGCGGTGAATGTCAGGAGCCGGATCCCGGAGCGGAGAGACTGCGGCCGCCCACCTCTGGGATGGATGCGCTCAGGACGCTGATTTATTAAAGAGCCGAAGCACTGAGGTGAGCGGATATTTCACGGCGCTCTTCACCTGCTCCCTGAACTTGGACTGGGTCACCGCGTAAATAAATGTGTTGGTGCAGCAGCTGAGATTCCTCAGCAAAGCCCCAACGTTGCCAAAAATTAATTGAGAATCATTCAGATCATTTCCAATTCCTGTGATCTGATAATAGACGAAGTTTACAACCAGCGTCAGCCACAGGAGGATGAAGCTGCCGGAGATGGTGAAGAGTAAAACCACAGACCTCCTCCTGCTCTCCATCTCCGGGTCACTGCGGTTCTCCCCCTTGCTCTTACCCCTCAGCCCCTTACGGACCCGACTGGCCACTAAAATGTGGCGGACTATCAGAGCGTTGAGCAGCAGGATTACAGCGAAAGGGAGGAGCGGAGTTGAAACCGTGTCGATCCAGTCAAATGCCACCCACCCGGGGTCAGCATAATAACTCGGCACCGTGACACAGCGCCACTGGACATTGTCGATGATATATCTGGGTTCCAGTGTGAAGTAGCGGGGAATGTTTTTCATACAGAACAGAACACCGGCTGTTGCCAGAACCACAGACGCAGTTTTCCCGGTACAATATTTAGTTTTCAGCTTCTGGCAACAAATGGCGACAAAGCGATCAAAGGTGAAAGTGACGGTGAACCAGACAGAACAGTCTATAGCTGCAAACCTCAGTACTTCGTTAACACGGCACACAGGGGTGATGGACAGGAAACTCCGTGTAAAATAATGAGATTCGATCCGACGCAAAATGACCTCGGTGATGACGGCCAGTAGATCGGCCGCTGCCATGGCCACCAGATAGCGAGTGGTACAGGTGGAAATGCCGCACTTTCCCCGGGACAGGATCACAATCGCCACTAAATTCACTGCGGAAAGACAAGGAAACGGACACTGTGAATTTATTCAACACGGTCTCCGGGACTGAACACCGGATCGAGTTTCAGCTCAAGATCAGGAGTGTTGGAGTCGATGCGCGGCTGGCTGCTGCAAGTTTAACAATGTCAGAGTCGGCTCCGACTGTACCTGACCTGCCTGCCTGCTTCAGGGGAGAGGAGATAAGGCGACGGGCAGACGGGATAAAGTGCGGGGAGGGAACGGGCGGCATCTACCCGCTACAATAGGCGCAATGGTCCTTTCTTTTGTGAACCCTGTTGCTGCTCACAGTCTCTGATGCGGCCACTTTCACAGACTTGAACGTGAACGGCCGGCCGTTTTTAACCAGGGCTCTGGGAACTCGACATCTGATGGGGACGAGGAGGTTTCCAGAGGGAAGGCATGGACAACATGGAATCCGGCAGCAAAGTGGTGGATTCAATCCACAATGAGTTCAATTCAGTAACAACACACACACGCCGTTAGATCCGTGGCCACTGGTCCAGGGGATGGATCCAATTATTTACCAACAGGTAGTGGGTGGAATCCGACTGTGACAGACAGACTCCACATTGAGTGAGACACAGTGTCCACAGGAGCGGCTGTTCACTCTGATCAATAACTCAGACACAGTGAACTTCACAATGTGAACCCCTCTCTCCCAGTCACACCGACCCGGAGAGCTGCCTGCCTGCCTGTCCCGAGCACTGGGACAACTCTGGGCAAGGTGCCACTTAAGGCAAGAACAACATTCTAGTGGCTCCCGGCCGGCAGCAGTGAGAGAAAAATAGGCTTAGTTTCAGCTGTCCGAAAATAAGACAAATCACAGCAGCGTTAATTCACGGATATTTCACTGAGAGGATTGATATTCTTCACATATTCTTGTACAACGATCATCAGTTGGGAACGTATAACATGATGAGAATCAGGTCAACACGAATTAACACACGGACGGATGGATGGAGTTATAAAACTTGAATTGTTCTGCTCACTTACCAGGGATTCCAACGGCAGCAATGATCACGTACAGGATTTTATGAACGTCCAAATATTCCCGCAGCTTTTCACCCATTTTCTCTGCCCAGCGACGTGTCCCCGTGAGCTACCGGTAATGTCTCGGAATGAAATGCTGGGGCAGAACATTCCCGGATATTTTATACCATTTTCCGTCTCCACCGGGACAGTGAAGTTTCAACAGAGTTTAAAAATAGAGATGTTGAAATGATTCACAATCAGATGATATCAGCCGAGTGAGTGAGTGAAATCCCTGCTGAGACAGACAGGTTGTGATTTATTCAGGGAATTGATTGAGAATCTCCAAAGGCTGGGAATTGTGACGACAGGTACTGAGCGATGGAAATTGGGAGCGGCGGCACTGTTCCAGCAAAAGGGATATTGTTTCAAACTCCATTAGATCCAACACTCCACCTCGTGTTGTTTGTCTGATTTCCTTCAATCCGTTTCACTCAGCAAGGCAATGCCTAATTCCTGGGACAATGTCAGGGCTTCTGGTGCCCATTTTGAAGGTGGACTGGACTGGGCGACCTTTGTTCACAGGTTGAGGAATTAGTTCGACACATCACTTCGGATTAAAATGACCCCCCCCCCCCACTCCACTCTGCTTCACCACTCAATATGATCGCGGATTAACTGACTGACTGTGACCCCAACCCCATACTCCCGGCGATCCCGGTATCCATTCACTCTTTGCTTGCATAGAGTGGATCTGACTTTGCGCAGCGACAATAACATTCGGTGCCTTCACCACCTTCTGTGGAGGAACGACCCAGACTCACAAAGACACCCTGAGAACAAAAACAATACCGCCTTAGATTTGTCCTAAACCTACATAAAACGGCGAATGATGCAGCACCTCTCCCTCCTCTCTTTCTCTCTCCCTCCATCCTTACTGCTGTCCTCTCTCTGAACTGTCACTCTCTCCACTACTCTCTATTCTCCCTCTCTGCGCTGGCATATCGCTCAACCTATCTTCCCTTACCCCTCTCTCCCATCTCACTCTTACTGCATCTCTCCCTCCGTTTTTCTTATCTCTCTGACCCTTTCCTCTCTCCCTTTTACCAACCCACTCGCTCCGAACTCTTCTCCTTCCCACACTACATTTAATAGTTCACTCTCGCTCCACCTCCTCCACTTTCGTCTTCTCCGCTATCTTTCCCTTTCATTTTTGTACTGCCTATCTGTCTCTCCATTCCCCCAACTCTCCACCTGCTCGCCCTCACTTCTCCCTCCAAAGCCTTTCTTGAGAAGTGCGGTTAAAACGGTGAGCCACCATGGGATGTTACAGCTGTCCATATACCCATTCCCTCACACCCCAGCAGCACTCCACGTGAGACAGATGTTCACCGGCACTTCCTCTAATCTCATGTGTTGCATGCGGTGTTCCAGATGCTTTATATCGGCGTGCTCGAGGGTAGGCTCGGCGAACGTTACGCCAAACACTTACCCTCATTCCGACATGGCCTGCCGGATCTCCCCGTTGCCAACCATTGTAACTCCGCTTCCCACGCTGACCTTTCTGCCCTGGGCCTCCTCCATTGCCAGCGTGAGGCTACATGCAAACTGAAAACCGCCACTTCATATTCCGCTTTGGTACCTTGCCACCTCATGGTATGAACATTGAATTAGGTAGCTAGCGTGAACATTCCCGGCTTTCCCCTCGCTCCTCCTCGTGCCTCGAACGGACACCCACCCACCCACCCACTCATCTCCTCTATCGCCCCTTCCACCGATATTCCTTCCCCTCTCTTTATAATTCCATCCTCTTTAATTTTTATCTCACTTCTTGCACAGTTGAATCTCAGGTATCAACTATACCAACCCTATTAATCTGCATCCGCACATCATTCAACTCACTTTTTCCCGCCTCCCTCTGTTCCAGCCTTCTCCCTTTCCTACCACAATCAGTCTGAAGAAGGGTCCCGAACCGAAACGTCACTTTTTCTCATAAACATAGAAAATAGGTGCAGGAGGAGGCCATTCGGCCCTTCCAGCCTGCACCGCCATTCAATATGATCATGGCTGATCATCCAACTCAGTATCCTGTACCTGTCTTCCCTCCATACCCACTGGTCCCTTTAGGCACAAGGGCCACATCGAACACCCCCTTAAATATAGCCAATGGACAGGCCTCAACTACCTTCTGCGGCAGAGAATTCCAGAGACTCACCACTCTCTGTGTGAAAAATGTGTTTCTCATATCGGTTCTAAAAGACTTCCCCCTTATCCTTAAACTGTGACCCGTTGTTCTGGACTTCCCCAACATCGGGAATTCCTGCATCTAGCCTGTCCAACGCCTTAAGAACTTTGTAAGTTTCTATTAGACCCCCCTCTCAATCTTCTATATGCTAGCGAGTACAAGCCGAGTCTATCCAATCTTTCTGCATATGGAAGCCCTGCCATCCCAGGAATCAGTCTGGTGAACCTTCTCTGTACTCCCTCTATGGTAAGAATGTCTGTCCTCAGAGTAGGAGACCAAAACTGGTCGCAATACTCCAGGTGGGGCCTCACCAATACCCTGTACAACTGTAGTAGGAATAGCTTTTCACGTTCTTGCCATAGAGGGGGTACAGAGAAGATTCACCAGACTGATTCCTGGGATGTCAGGACTTTCATATGAGGAAAGATTGGATAGACTCGGTTTGTACTCGATGGAATTTAGAAGATTGAGGGGGGATCTTATAGAAACCTACAAAATTCTTAAGGGGTTGGACAAGCTAGATGCTAGAAGATTGTTCCCGATGTTGGGGGAGTCCAGAACAAGGGGTCACAGTCTAAGGATAAGGGGGAATTCCTTTAGGACCGAAATGAGGAAAACATTCTTTACACAGAGAGTGGTGAGTCTCTGGAATTCTCTGCCACAGAAGGTAGTTGAGGCCAGTTCATTGGCTATATTTAAGAGGGCGTTAGATGTGGCACTTGTGGCTAAAGGGATCAGGGGGTATGGAGAGAAGGCAGGTACGGGATACTGAGTTGGATGATCAGCCATGATCACATTGAATGGCGGTGCAGGCTCGAAGGGCCGAATGGCCTACTCCTGCACCTATTTTCTATGTTTCTATGTTTCTATTTTGACGCCGACAAAGTTACAAACGTTGGCCGAATAGTTATATCTCCTGCCTGCCGCCGCACAGGGGGACCCCCTTCGTTCTCGTCGGCCTTCCTCGCTCTCCGGCGGCCCACCTCGTTCGCTGTCATTGCTCGCGGTTCCCTACTCGCTGCTGGGCCGAATGACGGGCTATGTTCAGCGGGGCACGTTCTGAATCACAAAATGTGCAAGTGTGCAGGCGCATATGCGTGCGTGAGTGTGGCATAGTTTGTAAAAGTGACTGTATTTGCTTCTGTTTGTGTCTGCGTGAGTGCGTGAGTGTGCGTATCAGTGTGTGAGCATTAGTAAATGTGGGTGAGAGTGTTTGCGTGTGTGAGTGCGTGTGGATTTCTGTTTGCGAGACAATGTTAGAGAATACTAGAATAAGTGGGACCCGTTGGGTCCCATGTTCACACGGGAGGGCTGGTCCCTGAACGCAATATTCTACCTCTCCACCAATTCCAATATTGGTGGCCTGTGGGGGGAGGGGGTTTTCTGGAGCACTGGTATTGGTGTTGTGGGACCAAGGGACTGTTTTCCAGAGGGCTAGTATAGACATTGTCGGCCGAATGGATTATTGGACT
>CAUPSL010000801.1:0-120000 GCA_963514005.1 Raja brachyura | reverse complement strand
TAACACTCCATACCCTTTTTATCCATATGCCTATCCAATTTATTTTTAAATGATACCAACGAACCTGCCGCCACCACTTCCACTGGAAGCTCATTCCTCACCCCTACCACTCTCTCAGTAAAGAAGTTCCCCCTCATGTTACCCCTAAACCTCTGTCCCTTAATTCTAAAGTCATGTCCTCTTGTTTGAATCTTCCCTATTCTCAAAGGGAAAAGCTTGTCCACATCAACTCTGTCTATCCCTCTCATCATTTTAAAGACCTCTATCAAGTCCCCCCTTAACCTTCTGCGCTCCAGAGAAGAAAGACATAACTTATTCAACCTATCTCTGTAACTTAGCTGTTGAAATCCAGGCAACATTCTAGTAAATCTCCTCTGTACCCTCTCTATTTTGTTGACATCCTTCCTATAATTGGGCGACCAAAATTGTACACCATACTCCAGATTTGGTGTCACCAATGCCTTGTACAATTTTAACATTACATCCCAGCTTCTATACTCAATGCTCTGATTTATAAAGGCTAGCATACCACTGACGCACTGAATGACGCACTGTTGGAATTATTGATGGGATGACACGCTGTTGGAATTATTGATGGAATGACGCACTATCGGACTAATTGATGGAATGACACACTGTTGAAATTATTGATGGAATGACACGCTGTTGTAATTATTTATGGAATGACACGGCTGTTGGTATTATTGATGGAGTGACACACTGTGGGGGAAACTGAGAGCGTGACACACAGTTTATCAATACTGATGGACTGACACAAAGTGGGATAGTTCAGATGGAATGCCACACTGTGTAGTACTTATAGAAACATAGAAAATAGGTGTAGGAGTAGGCCATTCGGCCCTTCGAGCCTGCACCGCCATTCAATATGATCATGGCTGATCATCCAACTCAGCATCCTGTACCTGCCTTTTCTCCATATCTCCTGACCCCTTTAGCCACAAGGGCCACATCAAACTCCCTCTTAAAAATAGCCAATGAACTGGCCTCAACCACCTTCTGTGGCAGATAATTCCAGAGACTCACCACTGTGTGAAAAATGTTTTTCTCATCTCGGTCCTAAAGGAATTCTCCTTATCCTTCGACTGTGACCCCCTTGTTCTGGACGTCCACAACATTGGGAACAATCTTCCTGCATCTAGCCTATCCAACCCCATAAGAATTTTGTACGTTTCTATAAGATCACACCTCAGTCTTCTAAATTCTAGCGAGTACAAGCCAAGTCTATCCAGTCTTTCCTCAAATGAAAGTCCTGACATCCCAGGAATCAGTCTGGTGAACCTTCTCTGCACCCCCTCTAAGGCAAGAATGTATTTTCTCAGGTTTGGAGACCAAAACTGTACGCGATACTCCAGGTGTGGTCTCACCAAAACCCTGTACAACTGCAGTAGAACCTCCCTGCTCCTATACTCAAATCCATTCGCTATGAATGCAAACATATAATTTGCTGTCTTTACTGCCCCCTGCAACTGCATGCCTACTTTCAATGATTGGTGTACCATGACACCCAGTTCTCTTTGCATCTGCCCTTTTCCGAATTTGTCACCATTAAGACAATAGTCCACCCTCCTGTTTTTGCCACCAAAGTGGATAACCTCACATCTATCCACATATACTGCATCTGCCATGCATTTGCCCACTCACCCAGCCTATCCAAGTTATCTTGCAGCCTCCTAGCATCCTCCGCTCTCAATGACACACTGTGGGTGTTTCGGAAGAAGTCAAATACTGTATGGTAGTACTGATGGAGTAAATCACTATGGGGTAGTACTGATGGAGAGACACACTAATAGATAGTATTGATGGAATAACACACTGTGGGGTCGTACTGTTGTAGTGAATCCCTGTGGGGTAGTATTGATAAACTGACACACTATGTGGTAGTACTGATGGAGAGACACATTAATAGATAGTACTGATGTAATTACACACTGTGGGGGAGCACTGTTGTGAAGCACTGTGGGGGAGTACTGATAGAGTGACACACTCTGGGGTAGTACTGATACAGTGACACACTACGGGATAGAACGAATGGAATAGCACACTTGTATAGTACTAGTGGAACGACACTGTTTGATAGATCTGATGGAGTCAAACACTGTGGGGTAGTACTAATGTTATGGACACACGGTGGGGTAGTACTGATGGAGAGACACACTGTGGGGTGGTAAGGGACTGACAATTTATAGGATAGTAAGAATGTCGTGAAACACTGTGGGATTGTACTGATGGAGTGACACACGATGGGCCAGCACTGATGGTGTTAAACACGGTGTGGACGTAGTATCACTGTGCAGTAGTATTAATGGAGTGACACACAGTGCAGTAGTACTGATGAAATGATACTGTGAAATAGAAAGATTAAATGAGAACTTATCAGTTTGAAGTTTGATCTTTATGTTATGAGGAGTTACGATGAGCGATTATGTGAAGAAGGCCGTCAGCCCGCATGCGCGTCAATCTTCAAAGCAGCGGTGTGAAATCACAGATAACAGTAGTTCAACTGAACATAGTAACATTAGAGAAGTGTACAACTGCCATATGACCTTTATGATACGAGGATTGGGAGCCTAGGGCACGTAATTGCTCATCGTAACTCCTCATAAAATAAAGATCCCACTTCAAACTGGTAAGTTCTCGTTTAGCCTTACTATTTTACTTCGGAGTCACGTGAGTTACTACGTAAAGATTTCAAAGCTCTGTGATTTCATGCCGGGTACGAGTCCAAGCGTCACACACTGCAGCAATTGAACATGGATGAGTGAAAAACAATAATGCATTCAGACATGACTTTAATTGTTAAAAATGCTGATGGTTTAATCATCAAGGAAAATAATAGTGACCCCTCGCATCCATGGGGAAACTATGAAACAGAACATAAAATAGAGTTTGCAAATACCCCCGGTCTGGCAATAAGGTTATTATAACATATTGGAAAATATGTTCGTCTGACCATTCAGCAGCTGCTAGGATGTGGCCTAACGGAACGTACATGACCTTTGGAGCTGCTGTTGTAGCAGCCCTGGTGGAGTGGGAGTTGAAAATATTAGTATCTACTCATGGCCAAAACCCCGTTTTAACCACCTGGAGATGGTCTGAACTAATACCTTCTTATGATGCTTTTTGTAACTAACAAACATTTCTAGTTTAGAGACTTTAAGGCTCTTGGTGACCTTGACGTATTGTTGTAAATATGTGACCACACATTACCGAAGGTCCATGGGGTATGCAATGAAACCTATTTTGAGACCTAACGCCCCTGGTTTGTTCTGAGATAAATCATAAACATAAAATATTATGTTATTTGCAGATGTAACTATCCTGTCCAGTCGCAATTTATGTAGTGACTGGAGCCGTGGCTCTGAGACCAGCGCCATGAGGATAACTACCTTATGAGAGCCGGCTAAATATAAGGATGCAGCTGGAGCCCCCTGGTGAAGTAGTGTTAACATAACGTCAATGTCCCATACTTTCGTGTAACTGGGCTTGGGAGAACTTGTGTTAAAGATGTCCTTTATAATTCTGGATATCAGAGGGTGCGACCCGACAGTGTGGATCCCACCTGCTGCAGCAAATATGACGAGAAAGCACGTTGGCACAGTTGATGGCTGTATAACTTAATTATTGTCAAAGACCCATTTGAAAATGTACTTCAAGACGTCAGTAATCCGTGCTGTATTATTGTATATGTAACATGTGTATTTAAACAAAAGCGCTTTCCATCTCCAGAAGAGGAAATGTACTGCTTTTCTGGTGCTACCCCTGCACTCTACAGTGAGCATATACATGGATCCGTCTCACAACCCAAGCCTCAGGAATCGTCGTCTCAGAGATTGCAAGTCAGTGAATTGATTCCCGAATCATAGGCTGAACCAGCAATGTTTTATGTTTAGAATTACCATATAAGGTTCAATTATTATTCCCAACATTAACGGGAACCATGGCAACGTATGCCAGTCAGGCAGTTCGAAAAGTCTGAAGGGGGATCTTGCTGGATTGATTGCAAGACCCGACTGATGTGGCAGAATGGAGGAACGACATGAAATAACATTCCTCCCAGTGTGGCAGAATGTATCTGTCGCCACTGTATGCCACATATTTGGCAACTGGTGAATGAGCCTGGGTATAAACGTATCGATATTCGGTGTTCCATCGAGCCATAATGTCATTAAATACTTTGTGATTCAACATCCATTCTGTGTTGTCATTGATTTCACGTGATGATACAACAGCGCCAAATGAAGTTAGGTAAATATCACAGGATACATGAACTTGATTGCACCAATGTGACTAACATATGCACCTAGTGTTTATAGGTATGTGATACCAATCACTGACAAAATTGTAACTCATGCAAAACGCATCCGCCTCCGTAACTGGAGATGGCATTCGTAATTTCTCATCTTTGAACACTAGCATCAGTTTGTAATTACTGAAGATTATTGACCAAAATTACTGGAGCAATGCTGAATATTGTTCGTCCAGCAGTGTGACTTTGGTAGCTTCAGCTGGTAACAGCATAGGTTTGTTAATAATGACCTATATGGTACTTCAGAGGTTAATTATTTGCACGTTGTAAGTTCTGATAATGCAAAGGCCCAAATTATAGAGCTGCTATATTTCCAATTATACTTGATGAATAGAAGATTGTTTCATAACAACGAGGTTCTTACAGGCTTCTATTAATTCGAATCTCTTGCCCCAGGGCGCAGTCATCGTTAAATTAATAGTTAAAGGTAAATCACAATAACAAATATTTCTGGTTGGTATCAACTTAAATTTAACTGGATGGATGAGAAACCGCAATTTCTCAACTATAGTTTGCGGCTGCAACAGTTAATTTTAATAAAATACAGCGTTTAAAACATCATTCAGATGGGCGATAACAAATGTTCTTGAGCTCTCAGCAGCCCAAGCACCGGTTTTAGTAAATTGGTAAATACCCGGGAGATGAATTTACCCCATTTTCCAATGCTTTAATTGTTATCATTGCCCCATCCAGATCAATTTCAGATATCTCCGGTGACCCCTGTGAATGGGAACTGAATAGCATGCATCTTTGAGATCGATGCATGCCATAAAGATCCTATGGAAATCAATTGTTAGATAGTCACGAAGTTTCTTATTCTGAAAGTCTATACTGCGCATACGAGTTAAACGGATGAAGGGAAATACTTCATCTTTCACAATGAACTAGTCATGCCTGCCATAATTCTCTGCCTGCCTCGAACGACAACTGTGGCTAAATTCCGGAGCCTGACTCGAAAAGCAATCCTGTCTTCCTACTCAACCGGGTTCGAAATACAGCTCTGGCCATAAATCTGAGCCTGCCGCGAACGACAACTGTGGCTGAATTCCCGAGCCTGACTCGAAAAGCAATCCTGTCTTCCTACTCAACCTGGTTTGAAATACAGCTCTGGCCGTAAATCTGAACCTGCCGCGAACGACAACTCTGGCCATATTTCCGAGCCTGTCTTGAAAGGCAATCCTGGCCATAATACTGGGCCTGCCTCGAAAGACAACTCTGGCCCCATTTCCAAGCCCTGCTTGGAACCCTTGTATGATGAGCAGTATAAATTTATCACACGTTATCAATAGTTTATAAACAGATCGAAATCTCATGTTATCATTGTACCTTGTACAAAGACAAGTGCAAATATTACTAACTTATAAATGGTCCAGATCCCATGTTTCGGAAGAACCAGACCATCCTACCCCCATGGCTACCGGTGGTCTTATGGTAAGCCAAAGGGCCCCTGATGCGGGTTCTTTTTCGCTCCTTGATTGGAGAATAGGACTGATTGGGTGCGTGGATACCATATTATTCCTGAGACCTCTGCCCAGCTTTCAGGCTGCCACCGGCTTCAGTGAACCGCTTACCGCCGATGGAGGCGTGTGGTGTGTCGGCGCCTAACGATGAAGCTTTGCTCGTCGTCGGTACCTTGATCAGTCCGACAGCTTTTTGCTTCCTCATTCTGGTCTTACCTGTTGGATAAGTCTTGCCTGAATAGCCGGTGACCAGTGGGGTGCCTCAGGGATCGGTGTTGGGTCCACTGTTGTTTGTCACGCACATCAATGATCTAGATGATGGGGTGGAAAATTGGATAAGTAAGTATGCATATGATACTAAGATAGGGGGTGCTGTGGATAATGAAGAAGATTTTCAAAGTCTACAGATAGATTTGGGCCATTTGGAAGAGTGGGCTGAAAGATGGCAGATGGAGTTTAATGCTGATAAGTGTGAGGTGCTACATATTGGCAGGACAAATCAAAATAGGACGTACATGGTAAATGGTAGGGAATTGAGGAATGCTGTGGAACAGAGGGATCTAGGAATAACTGTGCACAGTTTCCTGAAGGTGGAATCGCATGTAGATAGGGTGGTAAAGAAAGCCTTTGGTGTGCTGGCCTTTATAAATGAGAGCATTGAATATAGGAGTAGGGAAGTAATGTTAAAATTGTACAAGGCATTGGTAAGACCAATTCTGGAGTATGGTGTACAATTTTGGTCGCCTAATTATACGAAGGATGTCAACAAAATAGAGAGTACAGAGGAGATTTGCAAGAATGTTGCCTGGGTTCCAGCAACTAAGTTACAGAGAAAGGTTGAACAAGTTAGGTCTTTATTCTTTGGATCGCAGAAAGTTAAGGGGGGACTTGATTGAGATCTTTAAAATGATGAAAGGGATAGACAGAGTTGACGTGGATAAGCTTTTCCAGTTGAGGGTAGGAAAGATTCAAACAAAAGGGCATGACATGAGAATTAAGGGACAGAAGTTTAGGGGTAACATGAGGGGGAACTTCTTTACTCAGAGAGTGGTGGCTGTGTGGAATCATCTTCCTGCAGAAGTGGTGGAGGCAGGATCGATATTAACATTTAAAAGTAAAGTGGATAGGTATATGGACGGGAAGGGAATGGAGGGGTATGGTCTGAGTGCAGGTAGATGGGACTAGAGGGAAAAAATGGTCGGCACGGACTGGAAGGGCCGAGAAGGCCTGTTGCCGTGCTGTAATTGTTATATGGTTAATAGAGGATTTGGCGGATGGTTTCATTTCCTGGATCTCATGCCCCTCCAATGTCACCCCGATAGCGCTGTCCACTGCCGGCACTTGTAGCGTAAGGGGATCTCTGGCCCTTTCCGGGTATTCAGCCAATGGCTGGAGACCACCTCTTCCGGCAGAACAAGTTCGTTTGCACATATGCATGTGCTCCATTATGTTCCACGGACATACTTTCAATTTTGAAGTCAGTTACACACTGACCACTCGCACTCCCCTCCACAGAGAGGGAGATTCGTAGGCAGCCCAGAAACAGGTGCTGCCGCAGGCCCCTCAAGATACATGAGCTGATATGGCCCCTCCTTCGGACCTATACCAAGTTTGAGTATCATATTTGAGGGATAAACATCCGAGGACGCTACCATGTTCCATCTGGGTTAAACGTCCGAGAACGTACGCACGTATGTCGGATGGGAAGGCTCCTAGCCTGACTCCCCTAGTCCGCAAGCCTAACCGTCTTACTCTTGGTTTTACCCCCTTTCTGGGGACCCACAGCAGTCTGGAATCGGCTGACTGCTGTAGTTTGGAGGGGTCCTTCCTGGCCTGACTTCCACTGGCCTCACCGACTTACTGTTGGTTCTAGGGAATCACAGCGGTCTGGAGCAGCTGACCCCTGTATGTCGGGGGGGGGGAGGGTCCCTCCGGGCCTGACTTCCACAGACCTTACCGGCTTATTGTGGTTTTACCCCCTTTCTGGGGATTCACAGCCGGTCTGGAAGCCACTGACTGTACTGTCAATAACTTGGGTGGTGAACCCGACGGCCGCCGGCTGTCCGCACATCCGCGGTCTCTGTAGCCCGTGGACCCAGTATACGTGGTTGGGATACCGGGAATCCCCTCATCCATGTCCCGTTGCGCGGCATATCCAGAATTCGCCACGAATTAGTTCTAGTAGGAAAACCTCTGAAACAGAGATTCCTGCAGGAGAGAGAAAAAAACAAAACCTGGGAGTAAGTTGAAAACTTACCTTCAGGTTTAAAATTACCGCTGGAAGGGGCAACGCGCCCCCCAGTCAGCCGTTGCGCAGTGCGCTAGACGTAATGACGGGCATGCGGGCTGACGACCTTCTTCACGTTGTCATTCACGCGACTTCGAAGTAAAATACTACTGATGAAGTGTCACGCTGTGGGGTAGTTCTGACGGAATGACACACTGTGGGATTGTACTGACGGAGTGACACATTGTGGAGTAGTACTGATGTAATAACACACTGTGTTGTAGTACTAATAGGGAGATACTGTATGGGGCAGTAGTCATGCAATGATGATTTTCGTACATTTGCTAAAACATTTTACACTCGCTTCCCTTTGAGCTTTAGAGTGGGTGGTAGAGCCACGTGGAAAGATGGAATAGCCTACGCCGCCACATCCATCCGGAAGTGTCGGCGCTGCCAAGCAGCTGCGGCTCGTCTGCAGTGGCCTGTCTTTGCCTTTTTTGTTTTCTTTTTTCTTATTAAACGTAAGTTTTAGTTTATTTTTAGATGTGTATACGTGGGGAGTGGGGGAAAGATGTTATTAATTTTTTTCCTTCAAAGGGGCTGGGACATTCTCCTTGTCATATCTCTGTCTCCGCTGAGGCCTAATATCGTGGAGCTGGCGGCCTCCAATCGACTTTGGGGGCTCCGGTGGCAGAGCCTGTGGACTTCCCGTCGCGGAGCTGGCTAACCTCGGAGGCTGTGCTGCCGCTGTGGCTGGGTCCCAACTTCGGAGCTTGGCGGGCCGCGGCTGCTGGCCCAGTGGACCTTAACATCGGGAGCTCGTAGGTCCCTGCTAGGTGACTGATTTCGGGAGCTCGTAGGCCCCTGCTTGGTGACTGCTTGTTTCGGGAGCTCCCGCAACAGCAGCTTCGTCCGCTGGACTGCAGGGTAGCTGCTCCGTCCGCCCCTGGTCGCGGAGTTTGGAATCGGCCGCGGGAATTACCATCACCCGGCGGGGCCTTCAACATCGAGAACCTCGATCGCCTCGACGCAGCGGGAGAACAAGCAAGGAAGAGGTAAGACTTTTTGCCTTCCATCCCTGTGAGGAGGTGCCGGGATATCCACTGTGATGGATGTTTGTCTTCAATTGTGTTCATTGCTTGTTTTGTTGGGGGGTTTTTCTGTCATGTACGCAATTTCGTTCAAACTATTGTTTGAATTACATTAAAGGAAATCCAATTCAATTCAATTCAATTATCAGCGTATCCCGTCTCTCTTAACGTCTTAGCTATAAGCGCAAAGCGCGACTGTGTAATTTGCGTTAGATTCTCTAATATCTTCCACTACTATCGAAAAAAAATTCCAAAACAAAACTTTTTTTTATCTGTTTCCATACAGCGTGTGCGATCTTTAAGCAGTCTCCCACAGCACTGATTTACACACTGCGTCTTATCGTTGTGTGGTCACTGGCCTGCATATCATTCCACTCATGCTGGATGGTAGTCGGCAGTTGAGCATTGAAACACTGATCCCTGAAAGCTTTTCAAATGAGTTTTGCTAATCAGCATAGCGTCCATTTTAACCACAAATCTTCACTTTCACCGCTGCCACCATGTTTTGAAATGTGTCTGCTTCCAATGTAAGCAAAACTAGCACATATTAGACGGAGAAAGATGGCTCCACGCACACTCGTTGAGGAATCAAAAGGAAGATTGATTTATTTCCAAGTTAAAGGTCACTGACTGTTGTACATAATTATAGGTGCAAGTCTGAGCATGTGCGAGAATGAGTACAGCTCATATGTATAAATTACATGGAGATTGTCACAAAAGCTAATGGCATGATGGCCTTCATAACATCAGGAGCTAAGACGTCCTTCTGCAGTTGTACAGGGTCCTGGAGAGGCCACACCTGGAGTATTATGTACAGTTTTGCTCTCCGATTTTAATAAAGGACGTTCTTGCTACAGTTTACACGGTTAATTCCCGGGATGGCGGGGCTGTCGTATGTCGAAAGAATGGTGTGACTGGGTTTGTATTCACTGGAATTTAGAAGGATGAGAGTGGATCTTATTGAATCGCATACAATTATTAAGGGATTGGACACGCTAGAGGCAGGAAACGTGTTCCCGATGTTGGAGGAGTCCAGAACCAGGGACCATAGTTTATGAATAAGGGGTAAGCCATTTAGAACAGATTTGAGGAAACACTTTCTCACCCAGAGAGTTGTGAATCTGTAGAATTGTCTGCCTCAGAAGGCAATCGCGGCCTATTCTCTGGATGTTTTCAAGAGAGAGATAGACCATAGAAGAGTCAATGGCTATATGGAGAAGGCAGGAACAGGGTACTGATTGTGGATGAACAGCCATGACCACAATGAATGACGGTGCTGGCTCGAAGGGCCGAATGGCATGCTTCCTCACCTTGACCACGTAAATTTCAACGAGGGCTCCCGCAATTCCCACTGGAGTTTCGTACAATGCCCTCTGATATGTCTGATCAGGCCCTGGAGATGTCTCTACCTTGATACACGATAGTAACATCAGTACTTCTTCGGCGGTAACACTGCCAGCTGTCAATAAACTTGCATTGACTGCCGCAAGATCCTCCGTCCGTTTATCCTGGAAAAATGCAGAGGAGAGCTCCTTATTGTGGATCTTGTCCATCTCCTGTAGCTCCACACAGGGGTGACTATTTTGATTCATGAGAGGTCCCACTCTCTCTCTCGTTACCCCTTTCCCCTTGGCCACTGGCTGTTATGTTTTGTCGTTATATCTTTCAAAGAACACGATACGCGTCTTCAGCTCGGTACAGAGACTGAAGTGGAAATGTATCCCTCGGAAAAATGGCTGCCACAGGACCAAACAGTTTATCAGATCGTCTACTCTGTGCAGTTTGGAACAACGACCAGTAATTTTACTTCGGAGTCACGTGAGTGACTACGTGAAGACCCCGCCAGCACGCATGCGCGACATATCGTCGAACGCATTGCGGGAGCGACAGTCGGGAGGAGGGTCGCTCCTCCAGCGTAAGTTTAAAAACTTACGGAAGGTAAGTCTCACCTGTAGTGGTGAGCGTGGCGACTCGGTATTTTTCTTGTCTACAGGAAGAAAAGCCTACATGGAGTCGCGAAAATCAAACAGAGCAGCGGCAAAATCTGCTGCTTTGGGCAGCAGCCAGCAGCGTGCCGCTACTCCTGAGCTGCAGGTTTTACCGGCAGCTCCCGACTTTTCGCCGATGAGGACCGCAGGTACGCCGCGGTCGGGCGGCAGAACCACCCGGAAGTCGGACGGGGCCGTAGACTCAGCTGGGTCCGGACCCGAAGACACCCCGTTCGCTGATAGCGACGGCGGGCGTCTTTCCCGCATGGAGCGGATGATGGAGCAGTTGCTCCAGCGTCACCTGCTTTTGCAGGGGCAGAGTCACAGTGGGCCTCTTCGCAGGCCCACGGCAGAATCCTACCATGGACTGCCAAATGTCTCACCCTCTTCGCAGGGGAGCATTAGGGGTCAGAACTGGGCTGACCTGAAGAAGGGGATTTGGCTGAACAACCAGCAGTGTCAGGGGTGCAGGAGGAGTTACTGGATATGGTGAATAAACATGCTGTTCCTACACAGAAAGGAACTGTGAACCAGAAGGAACCAGAAGCTGGCAGCCAGCATTAACTACATGGCTACCAACCAGCTTCAGGAGCAAGCCGTTAATGCAACAGCTGAGAAGTATCTCGCTCCTGAGAATTGTAACTCTTTGAATGTTCCTGCGGTGAATAACCCTATATGGGGGAACATGAGCCCTACCATCAGAGGGCAAGAAATCAAGCTTCAGAGGATTCTGAAACTTTTGGCCGCCGGGATTACAGCAGTGGCCAGGACTGCTGTAGGGGTGGAGTTACCAGAAGAACTGCAAGATGCTCTGGCTTTGCTGTGTAACACACAGTTCGAAATAAATAACTATCGGAAGAGCATCATCAAACCTGCGCTTAATCCAAAGTTTGCGGGGTTATGCAGGTCAGGTAATTTGCAACCACCTAATCTGCTGTTTGGGGATAACCTTCCAAAACAGGTGAAAAACCTGGATGAGGAGGCCAAGGCTATAGGCCTGATTAAGGTACCTGGTGCCTCTAAACCCCACTATCAGCAGCGGCAGCACCCCTACTCACCCACCGGACAGCGATATTACAACAGACCGTCCGGTGGTGAAAGCTCGAAGGCCGGCCCACCTGCACAACGGTCTTTTTTAGGCCATGGTCCAGCCCGGCCTTCTTGGAAAATGCGCCATTCCTACAACTCAGCAACACAGCAACACAAGAAGCAAGGGCAAAGACCGCAACACCGGCAGTAACCATGGAGGTAGGTGGGTCTGATTCCCTCAGGAACATTGCATGTCTAAATTCATCTAATGTGGGGGGACGGTTGCACTTGTTTCATGAAGTATGGCGCACCTTTACCTCTGATCCTTACATACTCGGAAGTATTCAGGGTTATAAAATTGAGTTTATTCACGAACTCCCTACCCCAGTTCAGCATTCGCCTAGCCGAAAGTTTATACTTTCACAGAAAGAAAGAACGGCAGGCCATGCTGAACTATCTAGACTAATTAACAAAGGGGTAATTGAGAAGACTATCAGAGAATCTCAGGAGTTCGCATCGAATATATTTACCAAAAATAAAAAAGATGGCGGGTGCCGCATCATCATAGACCTGACCGAACTAAATACTTCCGTTCAGTATGTTCATTTTAAAATGGACACTTTTGTCGGCCAGACAGCTAATATCTGAAAGGTACTACATGGCTTGCATTGTCCTTAAGGATGCATACTATTCAGTACCTATCCATAAGGATCATAGGAAATACCTGAAATTTATCTGGATGGGACAATTATGGCAATATAAAGCCTTACCCAATGGGTTATCATCAGCACCCAGGCTGTTCACCAAAATATTGAAACCAGCTTTAGCCTATTTAAGGAAACAGAACCATATTGTCATGGCTTACCTTGATGATATCCTCATTGAGAATTTGGAAATGGCTACATTGGCAGTTCTAGCCACAAAACATCTTTTTCAAAAACTGAGATTTATCATACATCCAGATAAATCGAAATTGGAACCCTCCACTACCATGGATTATTTGGGGTTCACCATTGACTCGGTGCAAATGTCTATCACCGTAGCACCTGACAAGGTGGTGGACTTGATAGAAGCTTGCAGGAGCCTCACTGGCATCAGGGATCCATCTATTCGGCAAGTAGCCAGAGTGATTGGGAAAATAGTGGCTGCATTTCCAGGAGCACAATTTGGGCCACTCCATTATCAAAACCTTCAAAGAGCAAAAATTATAGCTCTCAAAAATCATGCAGGCCATTTTGACAGGCCTATGAAACTACCAGAAAAGGCAAAATCTGAATTAAATTGGTGGATAGAAAATGCACAGCTTTGTTCTAACCCCATCACTATCATGAATCCCTCAGTTATCTTACAAACTGATGCCAGTGCCAAAGGTTGGGGAGCAACTAATACCACCACAAGTTGTGGAGGCAGATGGAGTGCACAAGAGCTAACCCTATTCGAAACATTAGGGATTAATTATTCAGAAATGCTGGGGGAATTTCATGGTCTAAGAGCATACTGCTCAGATATGCACCAGTTGCATGTCAGGTTACAAATTGACAACACCACAGTGGTGGCTTATATTAATCATATGGGTGGAATAAAGTCGATATCATGTGATGAATTGGCTAATAATATCTGGCACTGGTGTCTGCAAAGGGAAATTTGGATCTCAGCCACTTACCTTCCAGGTAAGCTAAACACAGTGGCAGACACCAGATCACGAAAATTCAACGACAACATAGAATGGATGTTGGATCGGAAAGTGTTTACGGATATTATAGAACGTTATGGGACACCAGATATCGACCTTTTTGCATCCAGACTTAATCACCAACTTCCAACATATGTTGCTTGGGAACCAGACCCGGGGCAGTAGCGATGGACGCTTTCACGCTACATTGGGGGGATTTGTTCTGCTATGCATTTTCCCCCTTCTGCCTCATCAGTCTGGTCTTGCAAAAAATAAGACAAGTCTCCGCATCGGGTATTTTGGTTGTGCCCGACTGGCCTACCCAACCATGGTTCCCAGCAGTACAGAAGATGGCCACAGAACCTTGCATCCGGGACAACAAACGACCTAGTTTATTGATACATCCCGTTACAGGGGAAAGCCATCCATGTTATGACCGCATGGACCTGTTCATTTGCAGATTCTGAAACGGCCACTTCTGGGATTCGGACTCACCGACAGAACAATAAATACCATCTCAGCGTAGTGCAGGAAGTCCACCAGGAAACAGTACCTGACCTATATCAGAAAGTGGGAAGTGTTTTGCACTACAACGAACACTACCTATGAAACGGCCACCATCACGGAAGTTCTGGAATTCCTGGCTACCCTTCACCACGATGAAGGATTAAGCTACAGTGCCATCAACTGTGCAAGGAGTGCTCTATCGAATTATCTGGGCAAAGGGAGTGATCATCTGGCTATTGGATCACACCCATTAGTGTCTAAGCTAATGAGGGGAATATTTAATTCCAATCCCCCAGGCCCAGATACAACCATACGTGGGATATTAGCATAGTCTTGACTATGTTACGAGGATGGACACCCAATACGGGGCTCACCTTGGACAAGCTCACCTATAAAATGGTAATGATTATGGCACTTGTCACAGCACAACGGGTCCAGTCCCTACACAATTTAAGTATGGACGCCATGACAATCTCCAGTGGCAAAATAACTTTTCTTATACAGGGGCTGTTAAAACAAGACCAACCCGGGTCGTCTGGACAAACATTAGAGTTTCAAGCTTATCCTGCAGATACTCGACTCTGCATCGTTACTCTGATATTACAATATATTACAGTCACTAAGACTCTAAGGGGCACGGAGAAAGCTTTGCTTATAAGCCATAAACGGCCCCATCACAAAGTCACGGTGCAAACCATATCAAGATGGTTAAGGGTGGTGTTAGATGCAGCGGGGGTGGACACTAATGTCTTCAAATCTCACTCCACCAGGGCTGCATCTACTTCGGCGGCTAGGATCATGGAAGTACCCATGGACCACATCCTGGCCACAGCGGGTTGGAGCAATGAGAAGACATTCCAACGGTTCTATAACAAACCCGTGGCCTCTCTTGACACTTTTGCAGGAAACAATTTGAGTACTGCTAAATAATTACCCTATATGGGATATATTTTGTTTTGGTATGAATAAATACCTATTTTGTTTTCAGCCAGTGTCATGTCTGAAATACGTTCATCCTCTAATCCCAGCATGGCAGTGTGTGAGCATGGACTCGTTTCCAGGGCATGAAATCACAGAGCTTTGAAATCTTCACGTAGTCACTCACGTGACTCCGAAGTAAAATAGTAAGATTAAATGAGAACTTACCAGTTTGAAGTTTGATCTTTATTTTATGAGGAGTTACGATGAGGGATTACGTGCCCTCCGCTCCCAAAACCCTCTATTATAAAGTTCAACTGGTATGGAAGTTCTCTCTTATCTTACTATATTAGCCTACGTTGCTATCTGTGATTTCACATCACTGCTTTGAAGAATGTCGCGCATGCGTGCTGGCGGGGTCTTCACGTAATCCCTCATCGTAACTCCTCATAAAATAAAGATCAAACTTCAAACTGGTAAGTTCTCATTTAATCTTACTATTTTATTGACACAATAAATGTAGGCTTCTGAGAGGCAGTGACAGGATGGATTTTCATCGAAATACACGAACGGTTGCTGGATAATTTAGTAAGGATAAATGTTTCAGAATACGAATTGGATGACTGAGATGAGATGGAATTTATCCTGGCAAACATATCTGAATAAACTGTGCCTCCTACCCAGAAAATAACGATGCTCATTTCTCAAGTACAAATATTGCTGGGCGAACATGCTTTTTGGACAACAGGGAAATGAAGAATAATGTAATCAGGTATGAAATGATTGAGTCCGAGGTCAGTTCTGAATTGCACAGCACGGGACATCCGAATCCGTTATCAGGCCTCTGAACAATCCCTCCACAGTTGGAGTACTGTTCAATTGCCTGTCACTTCATTCATTCATCATCCTTGAAATCATTAGCGACGCAGTGGTGCTGGTTTCCGACGGGCACATTGCGGCTTTGGGCTTTATCTCACAGCCTCTAACCCATTTGGCATTGGGCGTTGTCTCACAGCAGCCTCTAACCCATTATGGCATTGGGCGTTGTCTCACAGCAGCCTCTAACCCATTGGGCTTTGTCTCACTAACTGATGAAAAACGATGCGATACAATGGTGAAAACTGTGTTCTACACTGTATCTATTTTACATATTCATAGGCCATCGGCCCAGCTTGCCCTAACCGACCAATGTGCCCCATCTACACTAGTCCAACCTGCCATGTTTGGCCCTTATAATTTTCAACCTTTCCTTTTCACCTACCTATCCAAATGTGTTTAGATTTTGTGATGGTTTACACCTCAACTACCTCACATGGCAGCTCGTTCTAAAAACCCCCAAATCCCTGTGCGAATCCACAAACTGACCACCCTCTGTGACTATACAAAAACTCACCACTCTCTGTCCTCGTGTTTGAACTGATTGAATCTGTATATGTTATATATATTAGGACCGAGATGAGAAGGAATTTTTTCACACAGAGAGTGGTGGGTCTCTGGAACTCTCTGCCACAGAGGGTAGTTGAGGCCAGTTCATTGGCTATATTTAAGAGGGAGTTAGATGTGGCCCTTGTGGCTAAGGGGATTAGAGGGTATGGAGAGAAGGCAGGTATGGGATACTGAGTTGGATGATCAGCCATGATCATATTGAATGGCGGTGCAGGCTCGAAGGGCCGAATGGCCTACTCCTGCACCTAATTTATATGTTTCTATGTTTCTATATCTGATCAGTTTGGACAGCATGTACAACCAAGTTTTAGACTGTACCTTGATACATGTGAACCCAGCGGGATGCCTCATGGCTCACAGAAGCATTGCATCATATATCGTTCCAGCTGTGGACATCGGCATAATCAAATTATACGTTTTGCACATTGTACTGACTGCGTTGTTACAGAACTCGAATTGACCAACTGCACATGACCAGTTCTACGGAGGACGGAATTACGCAATATGGCCTCAGCAAACGATGTCCACCCTTACAAACACATGGACAGTTCTGGGATTAGTATAAATAAAAGGCAATATTGTGCATAACATCACGAACAATATTCCGTATTCTGTACATTCCCCTTTGCTTTATCGGATGTATCTGAGTTTGAACCGTCTGTACTTCTGCGCGATCTATCCGATCAGTGTGGATGGGATGCAGAACAAAGCTTTTCACTTTTCCTCTGTACATATCACAACAGTAAACCATTGCCTAACCTTACCTATGCTAATCATATGAGAAAATTGACATTTATGATCGGAGCGGGGATGTTCGTCGTTTGATGGCTACTAAGATTATCCATGTGAAACAAACAGCTGGAGAAACTCAGCGGGTGAGACAGCATCTGTGGAGCGAAGGAAATAGGCAACGTTTCGGATCGAGACACTTATTCAGACTGATGTGAGGGTGGGGACGGGGGGGAGGGGGGCGGGAAGAAGAAAGAAAGAGGCGGAGACAGTGAGCTGACGAGAGCTGTGAAAGGGAGGACAAAGCAGGTACTACCTGAAATTAGAGAAGTCAATGTTCATACTGTAGAGGCGCAAACTGCCCAAGCAAAATATGAGGTACTGCTCCTCCAATTTACGTTGGTCCTCACTCTGGCCATGGAGGAGGACCAGGACAAGAAAGTCGGAATGCGAATGGGAAGGTGGGTTGAAGTGCCGAGCCACCCCGAGATCAGGTTGGTTATTGTGAACCGAGCGGAGTTGTTGGGGGAAGCGAAATGTAAGGTCTCACCGATGTCGAGCAGTTGACATCTAGAGCAGCGGATGCAATAGATTAGGTTGGAGTATGTGCAGGTGAACCTCTGGAAGGACTGCTTGGCTCCTTGAATAGAGTCAAGTGGGGACGTAAAGCGACAAGTATAGCATATCCTGCGGTTGCAAGGGAAAGTGCCAGGAGAGGGGGTGGTTTGGGTGGGAAGGGACGAATTGAACAGGGAGATACGGAGGGAGCGGTCTCTGCACAATGCAGACAAGGGACGACGTGGTCAATTGTATGATGCCGTTGGAGGTGGAGAAAATGTCGGAACGTTATATGTTGAATTTGACAGTTGGTAGGGTACCAACCATCGATATCTGAGATGGTTTTGGATTCCTCTACGTGGGTAAAAGTGCATTTACCTTATCTATTTTCCTCATGATTAATACATAATCAAAAGGTCATCGCTCATCCGCCGGCACTCGAAGGGATAATGACCGCACCTCTCATTATTACTCGACACATTCAAGGTAAAAGTAGCGAACCCCTGCCGTAATTAGTGACGGTGAGACCACATGTGGAGAAATGTGCAAGACTGGGTCGTGTGTCACAGAGTTACATAGCAGAGCAGCAGGCCCAAGAACGGTCTATGCCAATAGTTTCCAATTACTAAATCCCATTTACTAGCACTTGGTCAGGAGAGTATTATACCTGAAGCACACTGTCGCGATGCATCGCAGTTTAGTTTGGGAAATGTTCTGCCAAAGACGGCTACAAGCCATAGAAATATTGTAGATGTGGCACAGTCCATTACACAGACAAGGCCTTGCACAATTGACTCTATTTATACCACGTTGCCTCGCAAAAGCAACAAACATGATAAAAGGCGTGTACGATAAGATAATTCCTTTCCACCTCTTCCCCCGTCCAGTAGAGTGTCCAAGCGCTGGAAAGCGCACAACTACACATAGGCATAATTTATTCTCTTTCATTATCAGAGTACTGTTCGAAACATCCGTACACCTTGGTGGATATTCATCCATGGAACATATGCGCTATTATTCTGCGAACTATGTTCTGCATTATCTACCTCCCCTTTTGCTTTATCATCCGCCTCAATACACATGGCATTAATAAACCTAAACATGAAGCCTAAATCTAAATGCCCCTTGCAGTTTAATTGTATACACCTTCACAATCCAAGACTCATAGCTAATAGAAGCATTCCATCTTGAATCTTTCCAGCTATGCATCTCGGCACCGTTGATCACGAATTTCACATCAGGTTCAATGATGGTTTTATGTTTGCACAGAACTCTAGTCCTCCAAATGCAAAGGTGCAATACCTAGGAGAACGGTTGGTATCAAGAGAACATGAGACCCAACGGGTCACGCTTATTCTAGTATTCCCTGACATTTTCTCACAAACAAAAATGCACACGCACTCACACAAGCAACCACTCTCACCCACATTTACTAATGCTCACACACTCACACGCACACTCACGCAGACACAAACACAAGCAAATACAGTCGCTCTTACAAACGCTGCCGCACTCACACACGCAGACCCGTCTGCACACTTGCATATTTTGTGATTCAGAAGGTTTCCGGGGTGTTCGCGGCGGGCGGCGCAGCGCAGCGCAGTATGGAATGCCCCCGGTATGCACGGCTCGTCCACCACGGCGATGGAAGCCGCGCCTCGTTAGAGACGATAGAGCTTCGAGCTAACGCAGAGAGCGAGGTGGACCGTCGGAGAGCGAGGAAAGGCCTCCGAGAACGAAGGGGGTCCCCCTGTGCGGCGGCAGGCAGGAGATATAATTATTCGGCCAACGTTTGTAACTTGATCGGCGTCAAAATGTGGCGAGATTTATGTATTGCCTCGGTGACGTCACATTTGGTCCACAGCCACAGGACAACCAAAATCCATTTTGTAAACAAAACCTCTTAAAAAATGTAAGGCAATCCGTTGGGCCGGAGCCACCCGACAACCAAAATCCATTCAGTGAAGACAAACTTTTTAAAAAGGCGAGGCATACAATTGGGCCGCAGCCATCCGACAACCAAAATCCATTTTGTGAATACAAACTGTTTAAAAAGGCAAGGCAAACCATTGGGCTGCCACCACCCGCAACCAAAATCCATTTTGTAAACACTATCTCTTTAAAAAGGTGGGGAAAACCATTGGGCGGTGGACACCCGACAAAAAGAAATCATTTTGTGAGCACAAACTTTTTCAAAAGGCGAGACAGACCATTGCGCTGCAGCACCCGACAACCAACATCCATTTTGTTAGCACAAACCCTTTAAAAAGGCGAGGGAAACCATTGGGCAGCAGCCACCCGATAACCAAAATCTATTTTGTTGACGCAATCTCATTAAAAAAGTGAGGCAAACCATTGGGCCACAGCTACCCGAAAACCAAAATCCGTTTTGTAAACACAATCTATTTTAAAAAGAAGAGGCAAACCATTGTGGCGCAGCCACACGGCAAGCACAATCCATTTTGTGAACACAAGTTCTTTAGAAAGGTGAGGCTAACCATTGGGCCGCAGCCACCCGACAAACAAAATCAATTTAGTGAACATACTCGTTTTAAAAAGGCGAGGGAAACAATTGGTCCTCAGCCACCCGCCAACCAAAATCCATTTTGTGAAAACATACTGATTAAAAAGGTGAGGCTAACAATTGGGCCGCAGCCATCCGACAACCAAAATTCATTTTCTGAAAACAAACACTTTCAAAAAGCGAGGCAAACATTTGGGCCACAGCCACCCGACAACCAATATCCATTTTATGAACAAAATCTCTTACAAAAGGCGAAGGAAACTATTAGGGCGCAGCCACCCGACCACCAAAATTCATTTCGTGAAAGCAAACTCTTTCAAAAAGAAAGGCAACCAATGGACCACAGCCACCCGACAACCAAAATCCATTTTGTAAACACAATCTCTTGAAAATGACGGGGCAAACCATTGGGCCACAATATTCCGACAACCAAAATCCATTTAGTGAATACATACTCTTTCAAAAAGGCGAGGCCAACAATTGGGCCGTAGCATCCCGAAAACCAAAATCCATTTTGTGAAAACATACTCTCTAAAAAGTCAAAGCAAAACATTGGGCTGCAGCCACCCGACAACCAAAATCGCATTTTGTTAAACGAAACTAATTAAAGACTTGAGGCAAACCGGTGTGCCCCAGACACCCGACACCCAAAATCAATTTTGCAAACACAATCTTTAAAAAGGCGCAAGAAACCATTGGGCCGCAGGCATCGGCAACCAAAATCAATTTTGTGAACACAATCTCTTTCAAAAGGCGAGGTAAACCATTGGGCCTCAGCCACCCGACAACCAATCTTTATTTTGTTAACACAACCTCATTAAAACAGTGAGGCAAACCATTGGGCCACAGCCACCCGACAACCGAAATCCATTTTGTGAACATAAATTCTTTAAAAAGTCGAGGGAAACCATTGGGCCGCAGCCACCCGACAACCAAAATCTATTTTGTGCACATAGAATATTTCAAAATACGACGTAACCATTGTGCCGGAGCACCCGCCAACCAAAATCCCATTTTGTTTTAAAGGCGAGGCATACAATTGGGCTGCAGCCACTCGACAACCAAAATCATTTTTTAAAACACAATCTCTTTAAAAAGGCGTGGGAAGCCATTAGGCCGCAGCCACCCGGCAACCAAAATCAATTTTCCGAGCACAGACACATTAAAAAGGCAAGGCATACCATTGGGCCGCAACCACCCGACAAGCAAAATCCATTTTGTGAACACAAACTCATTAAAAAGGTGAGGCAAACCATTGGATCGCAGCCACTCGGCAACCGAAATCCATTTTGTGAACATAAACTCTTTAAAAAGGCGAGGGAAACCTTTGGACAGCAGCCACCCGACAACCAAAATCTATTTTGTGAATATAAACTCTTTAAAAAGTCAAGGCAAACCATTGGGCCACAGCCACCCGACAACAAAAAACAATTTTGTGGACACAGACTCTTTAAAAAGGCAAGGTAAACCATTCGGCTGCAGCGACCCGACAACCAAAATCCATATTGTTAACACATGCGCATAACACATAAAAATGTGAGGCAAACCATTGGGCCGCAGCCACCCGACAGCCAAAATCCATTTTGTAAACACAATCTCTTTAAGTGGGCGGGGCAAACCAATGGGGCGCAGCCACCCGACACCCAAAATCGACTTTGTGAACACAAACTTTAAAAAAGAACGTAAGCAATTTGGCAGCAGCCATATCGTGGGGACTCCCCGTGGAGTAGACGTCCATTCAGTGTTTTTCGCAGCTCAGTGAGCCGTGACGCTCTCGCTTCCTGGGTCTGACAGAGACTGAGTGAGGCACGACACTTCCGGGTTTTA
The DNA here is from genome assembly GCA_963514005.1 of Raja brachyura. The sequence goes on along the minus strand of CAUPSL010000801.1, from coordinate 97,697 downwards.
TAGTCCCTCCCCCCACCCCGCTGCCGCCACCGGGGGTTGCAGGGAGAATGGGATTTTTTTTTAAAAAACATTAATCTCTCTCTCATTTTTCATCGATGGGAAAAATCCACTGGTCCCGCAAGGCGGAGGGGGTCTATTAGCGACGTGACCAAAAATGACGGCCGTTGATAGCGGCGTTCTCTCGGAAATCGCAGCATAGAGGGCCAAAAGCGGTCAAGATCACACTTATAGTAATATAGACAGTTTGGAAAATGGCGTTTCGGCATAACTCGCCAACACTGGCCAACAATGTCCCAGCTACCCTAGTCCCACTTGCCTGTGCTTGATCCATAATCCTCCAACCCTGTCCCATACAACGATTTCTTAAACGACGGAACAGTCCCAGCGTTAACTACGTCATCTGGCAGCTTGTTCCATACACCCACCAACGCTCTGTGTGAAATGTTACTCCTCGGATTCCTATTAAATCTTTTCCCCTTCACCTTGATCCCATATCCTCTGGTCTTCGATTCCCCTAGGCTGGATACATGGCACTGTGAATCTTCACAATCTATTCCTCTGATGATTTTGTACTCCTCCATAAGATCTCCTCATCCTCCTACGCTCCATGGAATAATGACCCCACCCACTTAACCTCTCCCTAGAACTCACACCCTCTAGTGCTGACAACATCCTCGTAAATCTTTTCTGAACCATTTCAATATTGACAATATCATAATCGAGCAGGAAGGCAGAGTAAAAGACGAAAGAAGGAGTGAAAGAAGTACAGATTTGGAGAGTGGGTCGGTGCTGCAATAAAGGCGATAGAACTAAAATACAGAGTTGAGCGGGACACAAGGAACTGTCCATGCTGAAATGTTCAGCAAACATAAACTGTTCTAGCAGCTCAATGGCCGAAAAGAATGGCTGACATTTTGGGTGGCGACAATGCAGCATGTAAAAGAGTGCAGTGGAAGGATAGTCAATCTAAACAGGGATTTGGAGGCAGTGAAAGAGGGACCTGGCAGGCAGCTGAACCACGAATGAATGGTGGATGTGGGGCATATGGGGGAGTGGTTTGGAATTACTAGACACATGTAGTTGGGTGATGATTGGTAAAGCAAACAAGGAAAATAGTTTCTACCAGGTGGTCGAGTTAGAGTGAAGGTGAGACAAAATCTGGAAGGTGAACAGCGGGGGGCACAAAGGCTAACCGTGCCAGTATGTGAGAGTAAGACGTGAAGAAGGGGACCATCGAAGAAGAGATTCAGGTCGAATGGAACGAGATGGGGGATGGTTCGCGGTGGGTGAAATGCGGGCTGGGTGGTGGATGGAACAGGAAGAGGGAGGGTAATGTATTGTGCGGATGATAGGTATAATAAAAGGGGTTATAGGTATAGGCAAATGGAATGACAAGAGGTGAATCAAATAGCTGAAGAAATTGTAACATGGAAGGCGAGATTTCCATGAAATCGGAAACTTGGGCTGCAGGTTACCCAAGCAGAATGTGCGGTATTTTTCGGACAGTGTGCGTTGGGTCTTACCCTCGTAATAGAGACGGCTGACGATGGCCAGATTTGTGTGAATATGAGAAGTTAGATTGAAGCGCTCACCAGTGGTGATCTAATCGCCATTTGGTCTCGCCGACGGAGAAGAGGCCACATCGCGTGAACAAAATGCAGTGGACGAGGGTGGAGAATGGGCATGAGAATTCTTATCTCGCCTGGATTGGCTGCTGACGTCCCTGGACGACGGTGAGGGAGGACGTGTTGCATTTCCCACGATGGGAGTGGAATGTTTTAGCAGTCAGAGAAGGGCGGCTTGAGAGGGATGGGCAGAACTGAGAATAATAGAGATTGGATTCTGTGTAAAAGATCGGATCTCATTGCAGCTGGTGATAAATACGGAGGATGACGTGCGGGTTGTAAAGCTTGATAGGATGCGGCAAGAGGTGAGGATTTGGGAAACCCTCTTCTGTTCGAAGAAAGGAGAAAGGGAGCACAAGGCCGAGAAATGAAGGAGTTCCACCAACCATAGGCTCAGAGGAAAAGGCGGACAATTTATAATGATATAAGTGCAGCAAGTGTAGGTGCCAAACATGGGCCCACCTGGACAGTCCTGTTGTGTAAAAATATAAGCGGGTGATATGGTTTTGGGACTCTCCGGTTGAAGGTTGAGGAGGGGCTATCTTCCTGCAGAAGTGGTGGAGGCAGGATCGATTTTAACATTTAAAAGTAAAGTGGATAGGTATATGGAAGGGAATGGGGGGGGGGTATGGTCTGATTGCAGGGAGATGGGACGGGGAAAATAAATGGTCGGCACGGACTGGAAGGGCCGAGAAGGCCTGTTTCCGTACTGTAATTGTTATATGGTTATATGGTTGTTATATGGTTATCTGCTGGGGCGATATGCTTTGTGACAATGTTGGAGGCAGACGTCTTATGGGGATGGTGCTATATGTACTGCGATTGCTGGGAATAACACTTGGGGAAGGGGTGGTTTGGCTGGGAATGGTTGTAAACTAACGAAATAGGGAGAGAATGCGGAGAAGGGTGGAGATGGGAATATGTAACTGGATGTGATCATTTTGGAGGTGACGGAAATGTTGGAGCATGATGTGTTGGATGCGGATGCTGGGCAGGTGAAATGTGAGGACCAGAAGAGGTGTATTACTAGGGGGAGACAGCTCCCATGTCGACGCGTTCTGTTCTTTGAATTCGCAGTTGTCGTTTCTCTTTATTAAAGGTCGCTTCCCCCTGCTGTCATAAATGAACCCCTCACCTGAGAGTCCTCTATACCCGTGGTCCTGCTCTCCATCCCTGTCCTTTCCATGGAGCAAATATAATGTTCTCCTGGTACTCGATCACCAGCCTTAGAATCCAACTTCATATCCCCGACATTTCGGTAACCTCCAACATTATCCCAGAGCGAGTCACATCTCTAACATTCTCTGCTTTCTACCGAGACCGCACCATCGGCAAAGCATTGAATCACCCATTCCTCCCACAGGTACCTCCCTTGCAACTGCTGTCGATGTAATACCTATCTCTATAGCTCCTCACCTATCTCCATTCTGGGACCACCATCAGTCCTTCCAGGTGAGACAGACAGGGGTTCAAATGCACCACATCTATCCTTGCTTTCAAGAGAGAGCTAGATAGGGCTCTTAAAGATAGCGGAGTCAGGGGATATGGGGAGAAGGCAGGAACGGGGTACTGATTGGGGATGATCAGCCATGATCACATTGAATGGCGGTGCTGGCTCGAAGGGCCGAATGGCCTCCTCCTGCACCTATTGTCTATCCTCATAAGTGGCGGTAGGTGATCCAGAATTCTCCTATTGTACATTGGCGGCACCAAGCATAGCCACGGTGACCTTTTAAATGAACACTTGCGCTCGGTAGATAAAGCCTACCGAGCAACTGGATTGATAATCATTTAAACTCCCTCCCGTTGAATACGAACCCTTTCTCTCCTGAAATATTCAATTGGCAGAGTGAGGCCACACGCAATCCGGAGGTATAGCACTCCATATTCCGTTTGGATAGCTTTCAATTCAGCAGTATGTGCATTTAATATCCAATTTAAGTCCCCGCGTGCGAACCAATGCATCATCCATTTCCTTTCGAACAGTTAAAGCATCTGCACTCATGACCATGCACCAACTTCCGCCTCTGCTCCCCGACGATAGAAAATGTCGCCGGTCAGAAGAAATTTGCTGTTTGAGCTCGCTGAGATAGAGAACACATATCTCTCCAGCACAGGATCGGGCTCTTTGGCCCACAATGTTCCTGCCGATATTGTTGACTTAACTCATTTGCCTGTGTGCGAACCATATCCCTCAGTATCCTGCAAATCCATGTTCCTATCTAAAACACATTAGATGCACCTATTACTCGCACGAGTCAACGTGATCTCCAGAGTATTATATCTAGACAAAAATGCTGAGGAAACTCAGCGGCCGAGGCAGCATCTATGGAGCGGAGGGATAGGTAACGTTTTGGGTCGAGATCCTTCTCCAGATTGTTATGCTCAATGCCCAGACCGATGAAGGCCAACGGACCATGTGTTTCTATACCGCTCTCTCTAGCTATGGACGTGGACGCCAATATCGCTCTGTGCATGAATGCTGTCTTGCAATAAAGTGCCCTGCCATAAACTATTTAACTTCCTCTTACATTGGACCAAACAAAGTGCAACGGCGGGCAATAGAAAGGGTGATGCTTTGCCCTGCCGTTGGTCCGCTGAATGTCATGGTCAATGAGCTTAAACCGTTATTTCACCCGCAGTCATTGTTCTTGAATGTTGCATAACCGTCAGTCAATGATCTTAAACCTCTCTATAGCCCGCAATCAATGAACTTAAACCGAAGTTTAACCCACAGTCATTGGTCTTAAACCTCTCCATAGCCCGCATCCAATTGTCTTAAACCGCTGCATAAACCGAACACTGTGTATTCTTCGCCAAATGACATTCAGGCAAATTGCACCTTATGATTTATTCTCTTTCTGTACCGGATTTGCAAATATAACAAATGACGATGTCGGATATCTGAAATATAAACAGACAATTTTGGAAACACTCTACAGGCCAGGTAGGATCTGAGAGAACAGAAACATTGTCAACCTTTTGGTCTAAACTACTCAGTCAGAGCTAGCGAGCACTCCCAAATTTTTCTGCTTGTATCACAGTTGCAATAATTCATGCCCCTGTTTCTCAGAATGGATCACCGTTCTCTTCCTTACAAATGTTGACCATACACAATACAACTCAATAGCGACACACTGACACACTAAGTGACGCACTGTCGCCGTATGGGGAACAAATCAGTGCTTCTGTGTCAAGTTGACAATGGACGTGTCCAGAGCTGACGTCCAAGAGCCACACTCGAGCGTCCCTTCCTGAAGGCCCTGAGACGAATCCGAGCTGATGAAAATCAGCCTTGTCTTCGGAACATTTCTACCGTCTCAGAACATTGAATTTTACTTTAATTAGAAGGAAACCGTCACAGGGAAAACAGCCAGGCGCATTCAGTAACCGCTTTCAGGCGCCACTTCTTCACAGCCTGTCGAACGTGTTTAATTAACAGGAGCTAGGAGGAACACGTGTGACCTTATAGCGGGTTATAAAATATGACCGCTATGCGTTTTTGTCTCCCACGGTATTGGAATCTGACGTAGGTCGAGGGTGCAGGCTGAGGGCAAGATTAACAAGGGTTAACAGGCAAAAGGGGACTATTTTCCACAGAGGCTTCTGGGTAGGCGAACTGAGGTGCCACAGGACGTGATTAAATCGAGTGATACAATGTGGAAACAGGCCGTTCAGTCCAATTTGACCACACTGGCCAACAAAGTTGTCCCAGGCTACATTAGTCCCACTGCACGCGATTGCTCCATATTGCTCTATTTCTGTCCGATCCAAGTACCTGTCTAACCGTGTTTTTTAAACGTTGGGATAGTCGCAGCCTCAACTACCTCCTCTGGTAGCGTGTTCCAGCAACCCACCACCCTTTGTGTGAAAAAAACTACCCCTCGGATTCCTATTACATCTTTTCGCAGTCACCTTGAATATTTGTCCTCTGATGAGGGTATGGTTGTGGTGTTTAAAATACATTCGGATTGGCATAGAGATAGGAAATATGTAGAAGGAAGTGTGTTTAACGCGGGTAAGTGACACAAGCTTCTGCAGCAGCGTGGATGGAATGGATGTTTGGCCGACGGGCTTGTTATGTGCCGTTTGACTATCTGAAATCGGCCATTTCCTGGTCAACAAGAACACGTACTCCAATTTTCTGTTTATTGATTAATAGCTGTTGCAGGGAATTATGTGTTTGACATGCACCCTGAAGATGGTTTTATGTGGGATGATGCCGCACATTTAATTACGACTAAGATCACGACAGCACACAAAGGAAACATATAGAGCACACGTAATATTCTCAACCAAATCGGTTTATTTAATATCCGATGAGTACGCACTGGCAAACACTCGATGCGAAAACGTGAACGGATGGTGGATTAAGAGAGCAGAGTAGAGGAGGGGATCGGGAGAGGTAAGAGATGTTAAGACAGGATATGGAGCAGATAGGAGCGGATGGACACTGAGGTTCTCGAAACATCGCCTATTCATTCTCTCCATAGACGCTGCGTCTCCCGCTGAGTTTCTCCAGCAGTTTGTGTTTATTACATATTCACGTACCCACACTCGCTCACATACTCTCGTATACTCACGAAACGTACACATTCTTACACAGTTCGTCGCAACGTCATATACTTTTTCAAACACCAGCACACACTCACGCCACACACACGAATACTTTTACACATTCTTTCATACCCATGAAAACGTTCACACCACTAACACTAAAATACACTCTCTCACACTTTCACACACTGACATTGTTGTGCACTCACATTCATCGTATACACCCTCATATTGTCACAAAAGCGTAAACGCACACTGAAATACAGTCATAAGATCATAACCGATTGCAGCAGATTTAAGCTATTCTGCCCATCAAATCTACTCCGCCGTTCAATCATGGCTGATCTGTCTTCCTCTCCTGACCCATGGGTGTATCACACACACACGCACACGCACACACGCACGCACACACACACACTCACGTACACAAGCACACACAGAGACACACGCACACACACACAAGCACACATACATACACACCCACACAAACTCCCACACACAAACACATACATACACACACACGCGCGCGCGCACACGCACAACCTCAGACATAAATTCACAGGCACTCAAATACTCTATCACATGTTCTCATATACAATGATACACATGCACTCACACTACCAGACATATACACGTGCTTGCACTATGAGACACGCATTTATTTGCACACACGCACTAACGCGATTACTTACTCAACACCACCATATACTCACACACTCTCATGCTTTATCAGTATCAAACAATCAGATATTCAAACATTCTCACAAACTCACATTCGCACATCCACCTATCCATCTTCTATGCTATTACTAAAACACTCATCTTGACCACTTCCGGTCTACGTTGTAAATAAATTATAGCCAAACGCTCCCCTATAACGCTGTGATTGTTTTCGTCATCTTACTCACCGTCCTCCACCGCTATACGCGCCCCAGCGTTTGTTCCGACAAGTGAAATAATAGAAAATTTTGTGAATTTGAACATGTGAATGTTTCAAAAGCGTGAGATCAGCAGATAGAACTGTGAGTTTACACCGTCAGTGGCCTGAACTGCGAGTCTACGCCGACAGTGGACTGAACTGTGAGTCTGCACCGTGCTGATTGACCTGTGAGTCTACGACGTGAGAAACTGAACTGTGAGTCTATGCCGGGAGTAAATGAACTGTGAGTCTGCGCCGAGCTGAGTACAGAGGTAGCGCTCATTCCGGAAGTTCCGCTCAGTCCAGAGGCCGCGCTCAGCCTCGTGAGTAGATTCAAGAGAGTTTCCAGCCGTGAGTGACTGAACTGCCAGCCCTCCATCCGTGAGTGAGTGAACGGCCAGCCCACCAGCCGTGAATGACTGAACTGCCAGCCCACCAGCCGTGAGTGACTGAACTGCCAGCTTAGCAGCCGTGAGTGACTGAACTGCCAGCCCACCAGCCGTGAGTGACTAAACTGCAAGCCCACCAGCCGTGAGTGACTGAACTGCCTGCCCACCAGCCGTGAGCGACTGAACTGCCACCTAGGACACTGGTTGGTATCAACTTAAATTTAACTGGATGGATGAGAAACCCCAATTTCTCAACTATAGTTTGCTGCGGCAGCAGTTAATTTTAGTAAAATACAGCGTTTAAAACATCATCCAGATGGGCGATAACAAATGTTCTTGAGGTCTGAGCAGCCCAAGCACCGGTTTTAGTAATTTGGTAAATACCTGGGAGCTGGAATTAGCCCATTTGCGACGCTTTAACTGTTATCATTGCCCCATCCAGATCAATTTTAAATATCTCCTGGTTTCATTTCCTGGATTTCATGCCCCTGCAATGTCACCCCGATAGCGCTGTCCACTGTCGGCACTTGTAGCGTGAGCGGAACTCTGGCCCCTTCCGGGTATTCAGCCAATGGCTGGAGACCAACTGTTCCGGCAGCAACACCTTCGTTTGCCAGTATTTCTGAAGCCATATGCATGTGTCCAGTTGCACACTGATCACTCGCGCTCCCCTCCACATAGATGGAGATTCGTAGGCAGCCCTGAAACAGGTGCTGCCGCAGGCCCCTCAGGATACATGCGCTGATATGGCCCCTCCTTCGGACCTATACCAGGTTTGAGCATCATATTTGTGGGATAAACGTCCGAGGGCGCTATCCATGCTCCATCTGGGTTAAACGTCCGAGGACGTACGCACGTATGTCGGAGGGGAACCTTCCTAGCCTGACTCCGCAAGCCTAACCGTCTTACTTTTGTTTTTACCCCCTTTCTGGGGACCCACAGCAGTCTGGAAGCGGCTGACTGCTGTAGTTTGGAGGGGTCCTTCCTGGCCTGACTTCCACTGGCCTCACCGACTTACTGTTGGTTCTAGGGAATCACAGCGGTCTGGAGCAGCTGGCCCCTGTATGTCGGGGGGGGGGGGGGGGGGGTCCCTCCGGGCCTGACTTCCACAGACCTTACCGGCTTATTGTGGTTTTACCCCCTTTCTGGGGAGTCACAGCCGGTCTGGAAGCCACTGACTGTACTGCCAATGACTTGGGTGGTGAACCCGACGGCCGCCGGTTGTCCGCACATCCGCGGTCTCTGTAGCCCGTGGACCAGGTATACGTGGTCTGGAGACCGGGAATCCCCTCATCCATATCCCGTTGCGCGGCATATCCAGAATTCGCCCCGAATTAGTTCCAGTAGCAAAACCTCTGAAACAGAGATTCCTGCAGGAGAGAGAAAAAAACAAAACCTGGGAGTAAGTTGAAAACTTACCATCAGGTTTACAAGTACCGCTGGAAGGGGCAACGCGCCCCCCAGTCAGCCGTTGCGCAGTGCGCTAGACGTAATGACGGGCATGCGGGCTGACGGCCTTCTTCACGTTGTCACTCACGCGACTCCGAAGTAAAATACTACTGATGAAGTGTCACGCTGTGGGGTAGTTCTGACGGAATGACACACTGTGGGATTGTACTGACGGAGTGACACATTGTGGAGTAGTACTGATGTAATAACACACTGTGTTGTAGTACTAATAGGGAGATACTGTATGGGGCAGTAGTCATGCAATTATAATTTTCGTACATTTGCTAAAACTTTTTACACTCGCTTCCCTTTGAGCTTTAGAGTGGGTGGTAGAGCCACGTGGAAAGATGGAATAGCCTACGCCGCCACATCCATCCGGAAGTGTCGGCGCTGCCAAGCAGCTGCGGATCGTCTGCAGTGGCCTGTCTTTGCCTTTTTTTGTTTACTTATTTTCTTATTAGACGTAAGTTTTAGTTTATTTTTGGATGTGTATACGTGGGGAGTGGGGGAAAGATGTTACTAAATATCTTCCTTCAACGGGGATGGGACATTTTCCTTGTAATATCTCTTTCTCCGCTGAGGCCTAATATCGTGGGGCTGGCGGCCTCCAATCGAACTTGGGGGCTCCGGTGGCAGAGCCTGTGGACTTACCATCGCTGGCGCTGTGGCTACGTCCCAACTTCGGAGCTTGGCGGGCCTCGGCTGCAGGCCCAGTGGACCTTAACATCGGGAGCTCGTAGGTCCCTGCTTGGTGACTGATTTTCGGGAACTCCCGCAACAGCAGCTTCGTCCGCTGGCCTGCAGGGTAGCTGCTTCGACCGCCCCTGGTCGCGGAGTTTGGAATCGGCCGCAGGATTTACCATCACCCGGCGGGGCCTTCAACATCGAGAAACTCGATCGCCTCGACGCAGCGGGAGAACAAGCAAGGAAGAGATAAGACTTTTTGCCTTCCATCACTGTGAGGAGGTGCCTGGAGATTCACTGTGATGGATGTTTGTGTTCAATTGTGTTCATTGCTTGTTTTGTCGGGTTTTTTTCTGTCATGTACGCAATTTCGTTCAAACTATTGCTTGAATGACAATAAAGGAAATCGAATTCAATTCAATTCAAATATCAGCGTATCCCGTCTCTCTTAGCGTCTTAGCTATAAGCGCAAAGCGCGACTGTGTAATTTGCGTTAGATTCTCTAATATCTTCCACTACTATCGAAAAAAAATTCCAAAACGAAACTTGTTTTTATCTATTTCCATACAGCGTGTGCGGTCTTTAAGCAGTCTCCCACAGCACTGATTTACACACTGCGTCTTATCGTTGTGCGCTCACTGGCCTGCATATCATTCCACTCATGCTGCATGCTAGTCGGTAGCTGAGCATTGAAGCACTTATTCCTCAAAGCTTTTCAAAGCAGTTCTGCATTTTTGCATTTCATTTCATTCCGGGACATTCCCGGCAGCTCACGGAGACACGTCGATGGACAGAGAACATGGGAGAAACGCTTAGGGAATATCAGTGTGCGGAAAATCTTGTACGTGGTCACTGCTGCCGTTGGAGTCCCTAGTAAGTCAGCAGAACAATTCAAGTTTTATAACTCCATGTATAAACCGGTGTCATCCTGATTCTGATCATGTTACAAGTTTCCCAACTGATATTCGTTGTACAAGGCTATGTGAAGTACATCAATCCTCTCAGTATATCAATATATCAATCCTCTCACTGAAATATGTTTGAATTAGCACTGTGATTTATCGTATTTTCAGACAGTCAAAACTAACTCTCTTTTTTTCTCACCGCCGGGACACACTAGAATGTTGTTCTTGCCCAGAGTTGTTGTCCCAGTGTTCGGGACAGGCAGCTCTCTCGGACGGTGTGACTGGGAGGGGTTTTCATTGTGAAGTTAAATGTGACTGAGTTAGTGATCTGGATGAAAACCCGCTCCTGTGGACAAGTCTCACTGTGGAGTCTGTCACAGTCGGATCCCACCGCCTGTCGGTCAATAATTGGGTCGATCTCCTGAACCAGTAGCCGCGGATCTACCGGCGTGTGTTGTTACCGAACTGAACTCACTGTGTAGAATGAATCCATTAACGGAGGCACTCTGCTGCCGGATTCAAAGTTGTCCCTGCCTTCCCTTTGGAACACTCCACGTTCCCAGAGCCCTGGTTAAACTCGGCCGGTCACGGTTAGATCTGTGAAACTGGCCCTATCAGAGACTAGGATCTGCAGGGTTAACAATGAAAGAGGCATTTGGCCTATTGTAGCGGGTGGCTTCTTGTTTCCTCCCTCCCCGTCCTTTACCCCGCCGGCCCGTCGCCTTAACTCTTCTCCACTGAAGCAGGCAGGCAGGTCGGACACAGTCGGAGCCGGCTCTGACATTGTTAAACTTGCAGCCGCGCACCGACTCCAACACACCTGATCTTGAGCTGAGAATCGAGCCGTGTTCACCCTCCGAGAACGTGTTAAGTAATGCCAAGTGTCCTTTCCCTTTTCTTTCCGCAGTGAATTTAGTGGCGATTGTTATCCTATCCCGGGGAAAGTGCGGCCTCTCCACCTGCACCACTCGCTACCTGGTGGCCATGGCAGCGGCCGATCTACTCGTCCTTATCACCGAGGTAATTTTGCATCGGCTGCGATATTATTACTTTTATTGGAGTTTCCTGTCCATCACCCCCGTGTGCAATATTATTGTTGTACTGAGGCGTGTAGCTACACACTGCTCTGTCTGGTTCACCGTCACATTCACCTTTAATCGGTTTGGCGCCATTTGTTGCCAGACGCTGAAAACTAAATATTGCACCGGGAAAACGGCCGGCGTTCTGCTCAGTCTGAAAAACTTTCCCCGCTACTTCACAAAAGGACCCAAGATAATCATCGACAATGTCCCGTGGGGCTGTGCCATGTTGGACAGTTATTTTACTGATCGCGGGTGGGTGGCATTTGACTGGTTCAACACGGTTTTAACTCCGCTCCTCCCTTTCGCTGTAATCCTGCTGCTCAACGCTCTGACAGTCCGGCACATTTTAGTGGTCAGTCGGGTCCGAAAGGGGCTGAGGGGTGAGAGCAAGGGGGAGAACCGCAGTGACCCGGAGATGGAGAGCAGGAAGAGGTCTGTGGTTTTACTCTTCGCCATCTCCGGCAGCTTCATCCTCCTGTGGCTGACGTTTGTTGTATTCTTCGTCTATTATCAGATCACAGGAATTGGGATTGATCTGAAAGATTATGAAAATATATTTTTAAACGTCGGGACTTTGCTGAAGAATCTCAGCTGCTGCACAAACACATTTATTTACGTGGCGACTCAATCCAAGTTCAGGGAGCAGGTGAAGAACGCGGTGAAATATCCTCTCACCTCAGTACTTCGGCTCATTAATAAATCCCCGCCCTGAGCGCATCCATCCCAGAGGCGACTGTAGTCTCTCCGCGCCGCGCGCCGGGCTCCGGCTCCTGACACTCACGCCGGGTCTTTCAGGTGTCAGTCCCGGGCGGATGACCCATCGACGGCCCCGCTCCACGACCTCCAGACCGTCACAGCGAGATCTGTCACATTTCCCCAATCGTCCAGTCGACCTCCACAGTGGTGACCGGTCTGGGAAAAACCTCTACCCTGGGACCAATCATAGAAACATAGAAACATAGAAATTAGGTGCAGGAGTAGACCATTCGGCCCTTCCAGCCTGCACCGCCATTCAATATGATCATGGCTGATCATCCAACTCAGTATCCCGTACCTGCCTTCTTTCCATACCCCCTGATCCCCTTAGCCACAAGGGCCACATCTAACTCCCTCTTAAATATGGGACACTTGGCATCCCTTCTCGTACGCAGTGGGGACCGGTCTGGGATGAACTTTACCCTGGGACCAATCGACCCGTCTACCTCCGCAGTGGGGACCGGTCTGGGATAAACTCTACCCTGGGACCAATGATCCTGTCTCACTCCGCCGATCACTTCTGCCTCTTGAACTTTGGTATAACTATTCCCAGAATGATTCTCCAATATCGCACATGTGACTGGTCCAGTTGGTGTGCCCTTCCCCCAGGGTCCACTGTCCCATCTCATGGAGTCAGAGAGTCATGGGGTCATGCAGTACGGAAAAATCTTCATCCCATCGCGTCCACTCCACTTCAACATGGCCCTTCTATTCCAGTCCCACCTGCCGTGTTTGTCCAACATCCCTGTCAACCTTTACCGTCCAAATGTTTCTGAAGGTTGCAATAGTGCTTGTCTCTGCCAACTGGTTCTATTCACTCCCCACCCTGTGTGTAGGGGGGATTTAGTGCTATATTGTGCTATCTTTGTGCCCTGTACCTGACGTCACGCAGAAAGGTACAGACACAAAGTAAACCAGCTCGCAGTTCAGTGGCGTGTCTTCACAACAAGTCGGTTTCTTAAAGGCCTTATCGGCTTCCATCGGTAAACACTGAGGGCACTCCATCACGCTCCACTCTCTCCCCCCCTCCCCCCCCTTATCTCCCCAATCTCTCTCCGCCCATACTCTTTATCCCCCGCACTTCTATCCCTCTATCCCCCCCCCACTCTCTCCTCTCCCTCTTTCTCAAACTCCCCCTTCTCTCTTTCCCCCCTCTCTCTCCTCCCTCTCTCTCCCCCTCTCTTACTCTCCACTCTCCCCCCCTGCCCTTCCCTCCAAAACCTTGGTTTCCCCCTCCCTCTACCGCTATCTGTCTACACATCTTCCCCGTCTCTCTATCTCCCCCTCCCCAAATTTACTACCCCTCTCTCTCCGCCTCGCTCTCACCCTCTCTCCCCCCTCTCTATCCCACCCCCCACTCCGCCCTCTCCCCCTTTCGTTCTTCCTCTGTCTCTCCCTCATCTCTCCCTCCCTCATTTCATTCCTGCCCCAATCTCACGGCATTCTATGCCCTCACTCTCTGTCTACCCCTCTCTGCTACTATCTCCCCCCTTTCGCTCCCCTATATCTCCCAGGCCCTCTCTCCCTCTTTCCCTCTTTTCCCACTTTCATCGCACTCTCGCTCACCTCTTCCCCACTCTCTCACACATCTCTATCCCCTCCCACTCTCTCTCCCCTCTCTCTTTCGATCACTCTCCCCCTCTCTCTCCCCGCCCCATCACTCTCCCACCCACTCTACTCCAACTATCTCTACCCGCTCTCTTTCTCCGCCCACACTCTCTCGCCTCTCCCTTTCCCCCCTCGTTCTCTCTCTCGCCCTCTCCCTCACTCTCTCCCTGTCTCTCTCTACCCAACACTCTTCCCTCTCCCTCTTCATCCCCTCTCACTCACCACCCCCCACCCTCTCTCCCCCTCTCTCTCTCTCTACACCACTCCCCCCTCTCTCCATCCCTTCTCACGTCCCAACCCCCACCCCCACTCTGCCGCCCCTTTTTTTCTCACCATCTCTCTCCCTCTCTCTATCACCCAATATTCCCTCTTCCTCGCGTCTCTCCATCGCCAAGAGGAACAGGCCCTTTAAATCGCCAAGTGTGACAGGTCCCAAATATCGTTCTCCTCCCCTCTCTCCTCCCGTCGCCTCATCTCTCTGCCCTCTCTTTTGGCCAAATGAACTAAACTAAGTTCAAATAAATATTGAGCTCTCCCCTCTCTCTCTGCCTCTCTTTCCTTCCTCTCTCTGTCTCATCCATCTTTCTCCCCCACCCCTCTTATTCTCCACCAACACTTTATAATAATACATTTACAAAAATAAATTAGACTAATTTTTGAGAACTCTCTCCTCCTCTCGTTCTCTCCATCCTATCTCACCCTATCTCTTGCTCCCGCCTATCGCACTCTCCCTCAGTCTCCCTACCCCCTCTCTTTATTCCCTCTCTCTCCCCTCTCTCCGCTCTCCCTCTCTCCATCCCCACTCCCCTTATATCTCCTCCCCCTCTCTCTCCCCACTCTCCCCTCCCCTCTCTCTCACTTCCTTTCTCCTCTCTCTCCCCCTCCCTCTGCCTACTCTCTATCTCTCCCGTCTACCCCGCCCCTCTCTCTCACCCACTCTTTCCCTCCTCTCTGTTCCTCCTCTCTCTTTCCCCACTGGCTGTCTCCCCCCGTTTCGCTCTCCACCATCTATCCCCTTCTCTCACTCCACCCGCTCCCTCCACGCTCTCTACCCACCCTCTGCCCACGCTCCCCCTCCCCCTCCCTTTTTCCCACTCAGTTTCTGTACACTTCCCGACCGCTCTCTCTACCCCCCTCCTCCGAGTACTACCCCATTTCTTTCTCCGACTCCCACCTCTCTCTCTCTCTCCCTCTCTCTACGGGCTCTCGCCCAACCTCACCTCTCTCACCGCTCTCCCACCCCACTCTCCATCCTTTCTCTCTCTCCTCCTATATCACGTTATTATCTCACCACTCTCTCTCCCCCCTATCCAATCTCTATCCACCCTCGCTCTCCCCTTCTCTTCCCTCCCTTTCTCTCACTCTTTCCACTCACTCTCTCCCCTACACCTTTCTCTAGCCATATCTGTCACACTCTATCCCTCGCCCTATCCTCCGCCCGGTCTCTCCCACCTCTATCCCAGTCTCTCTCCGCTCTCTCCCTCTCCCCTCTCTCACCACATTCTCCCCCGCTCACTCTCCCCCTCACCCTCTCTCCTTCCTCTCTCCCCCTCTCGCCCGTCTCTCCCTCCCCTCTCTACCCACCCTCTCAACACGCTCTCCACCATTCCTCTCTCTCTCTCCACCCATCTTTCCCCCTCCATATCTCCCCCCTCCTACTAACTCTATCGTTCCCAACACCTCTCTCAACGCCCTCACCCATCTCGCTCTTCCCCTCTCTCCCTCCCTTTACTCTCTCCCCATTCTCACGGCATACTATACCCTACTCTCTCTCTCCCGCTCTCTCCAATCTCTCTCTTCCCCCTTGCTATTCCGCACTCAGCTTTTTCTTATTCTCCATCACTCTCTCCCCTCTCGCTCCCCCTCTATCTCTCACCCTCTTTCGCGCCGCCCTCTCCATTCGCCCTGTCTCCATCCCCCTCCTTCCCTCTCTTCCCCCTCTCCCAACCAGCTCTTTCTCCCCTCTCTCCTCACTTTTACCCGCCCTGTCCCCCCTCTCTCTCGTCTCTCCCCACCTCTCCCTCTCTCTCCCCAAACCGCCCCTTCCCCTCCTCTCTCACCACCTCTCCCCTCCTTCTCCCCCCAACCCTCCTCTCCCTTCTATGCCCCTCACTCCAGTCTCACTCCCCTCTCTTTCCCTCTCTCTCCGTCCACTATCGCCCTCTGTGTCCCTCCCCTCTCGTTCCCTCTATCTCCCTCCTCTCTCTCTCCTTCTCTCCCTCTTCGCCTTCCATATTCTCTCTCTACAAACGTTCCCCGTCCCCTCTCCCCTTCCTCTCTTCCCCTCTCCCCTCTTCCTCCCCTCTCTCTCCCTCCCCTCTCCACACTCTCTGTATCCCCCTCTATCTCCTTCTTTCTCTAGCCATCTCTACCCCTCTCTCTCACACTCCCCCTTCAAAGACACAGCGCGGAAACAGGCCCTTAAGCCCACTCTCAGCCCTTCTCTTTCTGCTCCTCCTCTCCCATTGTCTCCCCCTCTCTGCACCCCCCCCCCCCTCGCCATCTCTCTCCTTCTCCGCCCCTTTCCCCCTCCTCCCGCCTCTCTCTCCCTACATTCTTCTCCTCTTTCTCTCTCCCCCTCTCTCACTCCCCCACCTCTCCCCTTTTCCTATCCCCATCCCCCTCTTCCCCTATTCCCGAATCTCCCCCTCTCTGACTTTCCCACCTCTCCCTCTCTCTCCATCTCAAACCGCCCTCTTTCACCCCTCTCCCTCTACCCCTCTCTCTCTCTGCCCTCTCTCACCCCTCGCTCTTCCCCACTCTCTCCCACGCACCCTCGTCCCTCTCTCTTCTCCCTTTCTCCCGGCAATCTCTCTGCCAACTCCCCCTTCCTCTGTCTCCCCCCTCTCTCTCTCATCCTCTCTATCTCCATCCCTTCCCCATTCTCTCTCTCCCATCTCTCTTCTATTCCTCCCTTCTCTCTACCTAATCGCTCTCATCCCCTTCTCTCCCCCTCTCCCCCCCCGTTCACCCCTCTCTCACTGCCTCTCTTCCCCCTCTGTCGGTCTCCATCGCTATAGGCCCTCTTTCACCCCCTCTATCATTGCCAACTCTCACCCCCTCTCTCTGTCCCTCATTTCCTTCTCTGCCTCCCGTCTCACACGGCACTCTATCCCCCTACTCTCTCCCTAGACCACACCTGGAATATTGCGTGCGGTTTTGGTCCCCTAATTTGATGAATGACATTCTTGCTATTGAGGGAGTGCAGCGTAGGTTTACAAGGTTAATTCCCGGCATGGCGGGACTGTCATATGCTGAGAGAATGAAGCAACTGGGTTTGTATATCTGGAGTTAAGAAGGATGAGCGGATCTCATTGGAACATATAAGATTGTTTGTTTTTTGGGGTTTTTTGTTAGAAGTAAGTACAATAGTGTGGTACTTGAGTACCTAATACATACATACATATTTCCATTCTTGTACTACTTCGTATTTTTGATTTAATATTAAAAGAACAGTGAGAGAAAAAATAATAAAGAGTGTCGGAATAGATAGACAAGCGAGTAGAAACATTTAGCAAAAGAAATAAAGGACAGAGATGAGAAGCTAAAAAGATTGAAATAGAAGGAGAAAGTAAAGAAAAGAGAGATAAGGAGAGATCTACCTATTTCGTATTTTTGCCCATCCGTCACCCGGTTCTAAACCATTTAATTTCTAAGGTTATGTTATGTTGCGCCTATGCTTGTAAAAAGTTGATAAAAGGAGACCAAGTCTTTAAGAATTGGTCTACTTTGCCTAGTAGGAGGAATCTCATTTCTTCAAGATGTAGCGTTTCAGACATGTTTGACATCCACATTTTGAATGTTGGCGTGGTTGCGTTTTTCCAAAATTTGAGTATGTTTTTTTTGCTGTTATTAGACCGTAACTAAGAAAAGCTTCTTGGAATATAGTTAGTTTCCTACCACTGTCATTGATCCAAAGATAATCAGTTCTGTATTGGGGTTCAATTTTGTGTTAAATAATTTTGTAAAAATTCCAAAGATGTCATTCCAAAATGTATACAGTTTTGTACAAGAGACAAAGGAATGTGATATAGTGGCATTTTGAGTTAGACATTTGTCCCAGATGGGGGAAACATTTGAAAATATTTTATTCTGTCTAGTTTTCGAATAATATAGTCTATGTATAATTTTTAATTGAATTCGGTTATGTCTTACATTAATTGAACATTTGTTTACTTATAATAATGTTTTTTCCCATCCATCGTCTGGAATTTTTATCAATAACTCTTGTTCCCAGTCCTTTCTAATTGCCTATGTCGTTGGTGTTTCTATATTTTAAATTATATTACATAAGTAAGATATTAAATTGCTTGATTCTGCTTTTCTATTCATTCCTTCCTCCAATAAATCTGGGGTTAGAGTTTGATATCCTTGTATATATTTCTTCAAATAATCTTGAATTTGAATGTATTTGAAATATTGATTACTTTTCAAATTATATTTTAGTTGTAATTGTTGGAATGATAAAAGTGTTCCCATTTCATACGTATCTCCCATTGTTTTAATTCCTAATCTTTCCCAATGGATAAACGTTTTATTAATAATGGATGGTTTGAATGAGGGATTATTAGTTATTGGAGAAAGAAGCGATAATTTTCTGAATTTTAAAGTTAATTTTATTTGATTCCAAATTCGTATATACTGTGAATAATTGGATACTTCTTATATATTATATTTTTCAGTTTCATCGGGGAAGAAGGATCGCTCCTATATTATAAGGGGAACAATCCTCTTTCTCCTTTCTTATCCAATTCTACCTGTTGGGCAGAACTGTCCAATCAATAGATTATATTTTTAATATTCACTGCCCAATAGTAATACAATAAGTTAGGGAGTGTCAGTCCCCCTGATTCTTTAGATTTACACAAGTGTTTTTTCTTAATTATATGTGATTTATAATAGTAAGCTTAAACGATAACTTACCAGTTCGAAGTTTGATCCTTATTTTACGAGGAGTTACGTTGAGGGATTACGTGAAGAAGTCCCGCCAGGCGCATGCGCGTCATACTTCAAAGCAGCGGCGTGGAAACACAGAAAACGCATATAGCCGAAGTAACATAGTAAGGCTTTAAGAATACTAGAAATACCAGATGATCTCTTAGATTATGAGGGTGGGAGCGGAGGGCCACAACACAGAGCTTTGAAATCTTCACGTAATCCCACAACGTGACTCCTCATTAAATAAGGATCAAACTTCGAACTGGTAAGTTCTCGTTTAATCTTACTAGTTTACTTCGGAGTCACGAGAGTGACTACGTGAAGATTTCAAAGCTCTGTGTTTACATGCCGTAGATGCACTCCATACGACAACTGCTTCGGTTGACATAGTAGTAATAAATAATATATTGAACATTGCTTCAAATTATTCAATAACTATTTTTAATAACAATAACAAAACCCAGAAATAACCTCTCTATCCCAGGAGGAAATTACAAACAATGATATCAACAAAGCAAACGAATTAAACGGAACCCAAAACAGCCTGCCCAAACCGTGGCACTGTCTGTACAGGTTTATCATAAAACTGTGAGAAACTTGCTTCTCTGGACCAATATTCGGCCGCGAGGATTTGGTCTAGTGGCACGTCCTGAGCCTTCGCCGCGGATGTGGAAGTCGCCCTGGTGGAGTGAGATTTAAACACATGAGTGTCGACTCCAGCACAATTGAGAACCTGTTTCAACCATCTCGAAATAGTTTGTATTGACACTCTTTTATATGGCTTTTTGTGACTAATAAGCAGTCCGGTCTCAGAACCCCTGAGACTCCCTGTTAACTCAAGATATTGCCTTAAATGTTTAACTACACATAACATTTGGTCAACAGGATATGCTTTAAACTTCACCTTGGTTCCTGCCATACCAGGCCTGCTTTGTTTGATTAAATCATAGACATAAAAAGTAATGCCATCTACAGACAAATGCATACAATTTATTCGTAACAATTGTAATGTTTGTACACGTTGTGCTGAAACCAGCGCCATAAGCATAACCACTTTCAGAGTTAACCTCTGTATAGACAACAACGTAATTGGAGCCCATTGCCGAAGCAGTGTGATAACTACACTGATATACCAGATTTCTGTATACCTGGATTCAGGAGAGTTTTTGTTAAAATTTCCTCTCATAAATCGGGATAGTAACGGATGAGTCCCGATAGGCTTTTGTCCTGCGAACTGCCCTAAATAAGAGGACAAAGCGCTCCTAGCACTGTTAATAGCACTGTAACTCAAATGCTCATCAAAATGCAACTTAGCAAGGAACTCCAACACATCACTTATACTTGCAGTATGATAAGATAAATTTGACTGTACACAAAACATCTCCCATTTCTTTATATTAACCATATATTGTTTTAGTACTATTCCTCCATGCTGCAGTGATAACCTCCATGGTCCTGTCCGACAATCCAAGGCCTTGGAATGGTCTGTTCAGAACCTGCAGACCAACAAATTGATACGGTCATGTAATGGGTGACTTTCTCCTGTAACCGGATGCACCAACAAATTACTGCAGCTGGGAACCATCATGAATGGCTGAACCATCATTCTGAGTACCAATGGGAACCATGGTTGTGTTGGCCAATCTGAGACCAGCAACACGCCTGTGGCGGAGTCACGCTCTATTTTGGTTAACCATTTCGTAATCAGACAAAATGGAGGGAAAGCATAAAAGAATGATTGTCCCCAATGTAATGAAAAAGCATCCACAGCTACTGCTCCTGGATCTGGTTCCCATGAAACATATTTAGGCAACTGGTGGTTCAGTCTGGATGCAAACAGATCAATATCTGGCAATCCAAATCGAGTGACAATTGTTTGAAAAACTTTAGAATTCAACATCCATTCTATATTATCATTGAATTTTCGTGACCTTTGGTCTGCCACCACATTGTCTACCCCTGGCAGATAGATGGCCGAAACCCAAATGTTTCTTGAAATACACCAATGACATATGAGATTAGCCATGCTGTCACATGAAACTGATCTCGCTCCTCCCATATGATTGATATATGCAACTGCCGTAGCGTTATCAATCTGGAGGTGAACGTGTAAATTATTCATTGTGGAGCAATATGCCTTTAACCCGTAAAATGCCCCCAGTAATTCAAAATAATTTATTCCTTGTGTGTGAAGAATCAAACTTTCTTGTCCATTCCATCTACCTCCACAATTGGACTCAATGTCCGTACCCCCCCCCCCCCCCCCACCCCATCCGAGAACACTCACATCAGTCTGTAAAATCATTGAACGTTCCAGCACCAAAATATTATTGGTAGCTTGACTGACATTAACAATCCACCACTGCAATTCTGCTAGAGCTGTGGTTGGTAATTGCATAACCCGATCAAAATGACCTGCATGCTCTTTTAGTGCTTGTTCGCTTGCTCTTTGCAAATGCTGATAATGCAAAGGCCCGAACTTTACTGCAGGGAAATTTGCTGCTACCAATTTCCCAATGACCTTAGCAACTTCTCGGATGGAGGGATTAAGCTTTTGTGTGAGACAAGTACAGACCTCAGCAATATCCACAACCTTGACTGTTGGTAATGTTACTGTCTTATGAGCTGAATCAATAAGAAATCCCAAATACTGAATATTTTGGGTTGGCTGTAATTTGGACTTAGTTGGATGCACCAAAAACCCTAATGATTCAAACAGATTTTTTAGTTACTGCAACCGATTCCTCAGCTGACTCTTTAGTGTTGCTGATAATTAAGACATCACCTAAGTAAGCTATGATAATGTGATTACGGACCCTTAACAGCCCCAACACAGGTTTAAGCAATTTAGTAAATAGCCTAGGTGCTGAGCTTAATCCATTAGGCAATGCTTTGTATTGCCACAGCTGTCCCATCCAATTAAATTTCAAGTACCTGCGATAATGAGCATCAATTGGTACTGAATAATACGCATCTTGCAAATCAATGGTTGCCGTATAACAACCTTGTGAGACCAGCTGTTTGCAGTAACGAAGGTGTCCATTTTGAAATGTCTATATGGTGCTGAACAATTTAAATGAGTGAATCAAATCAATCACGGACTATAAGACTGCTCCACCACCATGTGATGACAACATTGAGTTCCTCAATGAACTCAACAACTATTTTGGTCGGTTCGAGGCATTAAATAACACACCTGCAAGAAAAGGTATTCCTCACTGTGATGAAAAGGCACTCAGTCTTGACATAGTGGATGTACGGAGGACCCTAAAGGAGTGAACGCACGAAAGGCGGCACGCCCTGATAACATACCAGGGCGGGTGCTCAGGGAATGTGCTGATCAGCTGGCACATGTCTTACGGACATATTTAACACCTCGCTGAACCAGGCTGTCGTTCCATTATGTTTCAAGACTGCCACCATCATACCAGTGCCAAAAAAATCCAACATACAATGTCTCAATGACTACCGCCCTGTAGCACTCACCCCCATAATGATGAAGTGCTTCGAGAGGCTGGTCAGGGACCACATTACCTCCAGACTCCCCTCCAAACTCGACCCATACCAGTTTGCTTACAGGCCAAACCGCTCCACAGAGGACGCTATACTCCTCTGTACACCAGCCTGGAACATTTAGAGGAGAAAAACACCTATGTGCGAATGCTGTTCGTGGATTTCAGTTCAGCATTCAACACCATTATCCCCAGCACCTGATAAGCAAATTGGTTCCACTGGGCCTCGGCACCCCATGTGTAACTGGCTACTGGACTTCCTCACTGACAGACCCCAGTCTGTGAGGGTTGGAAATAACTCCTCTAACACCATATCTCTGAGCACCGTCTCCCCTCAGGGCTGTGTCCTGAGTACACTGCTGTTTACCCTGATGACTCACAACTGTTGTGCCAGGTTTAGTACAAACCACATCATGAAATATGCAGATGACACAACAGTGGTGGGCCTATCAGGGACGACAATGAGCTGGCTTACAGGGAGGAGGTGAAACAACTGGTGGACTGGTGCAATACGAACAACCTGATCCTGAATGTCGAGAAAACAAAGGATGTCATCGTCGACTTCAGGAAAAACCGGCACAGTCCCATACCACTTCACATCAATGATAGCGATGTGGAGGTGGTCAGTAGCACAAAGTTCCTGGGGGTGCAGATCACTAACAGTCTGACCTGGTCAAATAACATCTCATCAACAGTTAAGAGAGCGCAGCAGCGGTTGCACTTTCTGCGCCGGATGAGAACAGCTCACCTCCCCCATCCCATCCTCACTACTTTCTACAGGGGCACCATAGAGAGTATTTTGACCAGCTGTAACTCTGTCTGGTTTGGGGGCTGTAAAGCCTCTGACTGGAAGTCCGTGCAGAGAGTGGTGAGGACAGCGGAAAAAAATCATCGGGGCCTCTCTCCCCTCAATCGAGGATATTGCGACCAAACGTTGCGTGGCTAAGTCCAGCAGTATTATAAAATACCCCACACATCTCCATCACGGACTGTTCACTCTGCTGCTATCGGGCAAAAGATATCGCAGCATAAGGAGCAGAACATCAAGGTTCTGCAACAGCTTCTTCCCACGAGCCATCAGACTCCTGAATGCTATGTAATGGGCTGCCACCATTGTCTACATAGAAACATAGAAACATAGAAATTAGGTGCAGGAGTAGGCCATTCGGCCCTTCGAGCCTGCACCGCCATTCAATATGATCATGGCTGATCATCCAACCTAGTATCCCGTACCTGCCTTCTCTCCATACCCTCTGATCCCCTCAGCCACAAGGGCCACATCTAACTCCCTCTTAAATATGGCCAATGAACTGGCCTCAATTACCCTCTGTGGCAGAGAGTTCCAGAGACCCACCACAATCTTCCTACATCTAGCCTGTCCAACCCCTTAAGAATCTTGTAAGTTTCTATAAGATCCCCTCTCAATCTCCTAAATTCTAGAGAGTATAAACCGAGTCTATGCAGTCTTTGTTCATAAGACAGTCCTGCATCCCAGGAATCAGTCTGGTGAACCTTCGCTGCACTCATTCTATGGCAATAATGTCCTTCCTCAGATTTGGAGACCAGAACTGTACGCAATACTCCAGGTGTGGCCTCACGAAGACCCTATACAACTGAAGTAGAACCTCCCTGCTCCTATACTCAAATCCTTTTGCTATGAAAGCTAACATACCATTCGCTTTCTTCACTGCCTGCTGTACCTGCATGCCTACTTTCAATGACTGGTGCACCATGACACCCAGGTCGCGCTGCATCTCCCCTTTTCCTAATCGGCCTCCATTTAGATAATAGTCTGTTTTCCTATTTTTGCCACCAAAGTGGATAACCTCACATTTATCCACATTATACTGCATCTGCTAAACGTTTGCCCACTCACCAGCCTATCCAAGTCACCTTGCAGTCTCCTAGCATCCTCCTCACAGCTAACACTGCCCCCCAGCTTAGTGTCATCCGCAAACTTGGAGATATTGCCTTCAATTCCCTCATCCAGATCATTTATGTATATTGTAAATAGCTGGGGTCTTGCGGTACCCCACTAGTCACTGCCTGCCATTGTGAAAACGACCCGTTTACTCCTACTCTTTGCTTCCTGTTTGCCAGCCAGTTCTCTATCCACATCAATACTGAACCCCCAATGCCGTATGCTTTAAGTTTATATACTAATCTCTTATGTGGGACCTTGTCGAAAGCCTTCTGGAAGTCCAGATACACTACATCCACTGGTTCTCCCCTATCCACGCTACTAGTTACAGCCTCAAAAAATTCCACAAGATTCGTCAGACATGATTTACCTTTCGTAAAGCCACATGTAATCCAGCACCATTCATTGTAAAACAATTGTAATCTACCTCCAATAGGAGGTTGTGCACCAGAACATTTAACACAAGTTCCCTGTACCTCTGCAGTTGGCCTGTAAGCCTGCTGTCTGCTCATATTAGAAAAAATAGGTGCAGGAGTAGGCCATTCGGCCCTTCGAGCCTGCACCGCCATTCAATGTGATCATGGCTGATCATCCAACTCAGTATCCCGTACCCGCCTTCTCTCCATACCCCCTTTTATCCTTTTTTCCATTTTATCCATGTCTATCCTTCTGTTAATTTATCGTGTTGCACAGGGAGCCAAATGCAACGTAATTTCGTTTGGGTCTTTATATATCAATGTATTTCTAAATGACAATAAAGTTTGTTTGACTTGACTTGACTTTTGCGATCCAAAATTACTCTACAACCCCCATCTTTCTCTGGGGAAAATATTAGACACAAATTGTCGTGAGTGAGTAATGGCTTTTTCAATCACTCTTTTTTTACATAAATTCTTAATCTCTTCATTATCCTGTTCAGTTTCTGGAGCGGAAAACACCAACATTTTATTTGGTTTGCGCTGCTGAGATGGATCTATCCCTGAGATAAACTCAATGGTCGAACCTGACACAGTATTTAGTATAAACATATCAGATATAATCCAGCACCATTCATTGTAAAACAATTGTAATCTACCTCCAATAGGAGGTTGTGCACCAGAACATTTAACACAAGTTCCCTGTACCTCTGCAGTTGGCCTGTAAGCCTGCTGTCTGCTCATATTAGAAAAAATAGGTGCAGGAGTAGGCCATTCGGCCCTTCGAGCCTGCACCGTCATTCAATGTGATCATGGCTGATCATCCAACTCGGTATCCCGTACCTGCCTTCTCTCCATACCCCCTGATTCCTTTAGCCACAAGTGCCACATCGAACGCCCTCTTAAATATAGCCAATGAACTGGCCTCAACTACCTTCTGTGGCAGTGAATTCCAGAGACTCACCACTCTATGTGTAAAGAATGTTTTCCTCATCTCGGTCCTAAAGGAATTCCCCTTATCCTTAGACTGTGGCCCCTTGTTCTGGACTCCCCCAACATCGGGAACAATCTTCCAGCATCTAGCTTGTCCAACCCTTTAAGAATTTTGTAAGTTTCTATAAGATCCACCCTCAATCTTCTAAATTCCAGCGAGTAGAAGGTAAATTCCAGCGAGATATTGGGGTAGAAGCCACTTTGTCTTGGTGGGTAACCTCGTTGCCCCACTGTCCTCCCCTTGCTCGGTCCAGCACCTGGATCCGATCTTCGAAACACAAACCCAGGTTTGCGAAAAGGTGGCCGTGATGTATTTGGCTTCATCAAACCAATTGTTTTCGCCTCGTCATCAATATCTCGTTTCTGTTTGAAAAGGTCCGTTCCAAACAGGAATTCAGGCGTTCGAATATTCGTCGCCTTACATAATTCAGCAAATTTTTGATTAAGAGTTGGTCTGATGGCGATTTTCCTAATGCAATTCACTTCAAAGTATGCATTGCGTAACAGAGCCAACATGTCTTTTTGTGTTTGATTTATCATGGTCCCCTTGACCATAGTGCCAAATGCAGTAATTGCTGCAGCCACCAGTTGGAGGACGTGTTGATGACAAACCTCCTGTCCTCTCATAGCAGGACTCATGGGTGCCCAAATAACTGGGTTCACCGTAGGCACTTTCAATGCTGAACAATTGACAGGTGTTTTGTACTTGTTGGTAGTCTCTCGCATTATAGCTTGCTGGAGCTGGTGAGACACTAAATAGCTAACGTTGTTTGCAAAGTACTGGTCCATTGCCTCACCAGTCCCCTCTGGAATAGCAAAACTCATTGCAATATCCGGCACACCCGGAGCGTGGCTCTTGTGCTCTGGTGTTTGCACATAAGCAGGGACACCAGACATGGGGTCAGCTGCATCCTGCCCCGCTTCTTCCAAGTCATGTGTTAGGGAGGCATCCTCCAGTCCTAAACAAGACGCTGGAAGGAAATCCCCTTGCTGACATTCCACATATTCCTCTTGATATGGGCCTTGTTGAACAGCTGCCTGTGGAATCACTGGGCCCTTAGACCCTTGTTTTATCAGAGTTTGGAGCATCTTCTACATATTCTGCATTCTCCCCCACATTCTTTTATTATCTGGAAGGGAGTCACATTCTTCTTCTTCAGACTCGTCTGATAACACAGGTCTATTAGATTTTCTTTTAGCCTTTCTATGGCTGTCGGTGGCCTCAGCCTCCTGAGGAACTGGAACTGCTGTGGAAAGTTCACTTTCTAATGAAACTGCTGTCGGTAAAACGGCACCCGGTATCGGAACCGGCGTTGCCACGCTAATCTCCCGACCCAAACGATTAAGTGAATCCATGGACCCACGCTAGGAACGAACTCTCCTAGCTGACCGCTCCATACCACCAACTCCTACTGACTTCTCGAGCCAGCTTTACGGAGTTAAATACTCGCAGGCAAAATTTTCAAAACCACTTAACTGTGAGTTTTCTACTTACCGCTGGTGCAGCTGTGCCCTCCAGCCCGTTCAGTGCGACATGCGCGGACGTAATGACGCGCGTTTGCCTGGCGGGACTTCTTCACGTAGTCACTCACGTGACTCCGAAGTAAAATCCCATATGAAGTTTATAATATCAGAATCTAATTTTTAAAAGGTAAATTTTCATGAAGGTAAAAAGCACTATTTCAATACACCAGAGACTGCCAAAAAGTTTTACTAGTCGCGCTGGGGACGTGACAGCCGTGAAGAACAATGACCTTTAAGGATATCCATGCGGTATTGGCACGGCCTCCTGCGGCAGAGATCTTTGGAAGATTTGTTTATTCTTCAGTTTAATTTGTGGGATTTGACTGAGCTGAACTGCAATGCTACATATTTGTGGTAGTGAGTCGAGGACTTTTAGCCAGCAAAATGTAAATGTCTATGATTACTCTTTGGGATACAATTTTCACTTCCTTCTTTCTCGTAATGCTTTGCTGGTCTGGGGTTATCTTTAGCCTATATGGCATAAAAGTAGAATAAATTACTGTACAACTTTTAACGGAGGGAGCCACCCTCAATTGGATCAAAAATTTTAGTTAGGGAACACTTCGGAAGCTTTTTGTTTTGTAATGCATGCGATCATCCTCAGTCGGGGAAGAAGATCTAGGATTTTGGGGGATAATTTTTGTTGTTGTTGTTGTTGTTATTATAAGGGGATGAGGGAAAGGCTTTGGGGTAATGGCAGCTTATTCTTTGATTGTTACAAATGCACTCGACTTTCTTTTTTTTGTTGCTTTTTTTCTCTTCTCTTTTTGTTTTTCTCTCCCCCCCCCCCCCCCCATTGTGGGCTCTCACATGCAGCCTTCGCATGGTTCTGGATGGCAGACGCTGTATGTATTTTTTGAATCATATTTTGAAATATGGCTAATGGTGATATTGATGGAGGCAATCCTGTGAGGTTTATATCTTTGAATGTAAAGGGGCTTAATGGTCCAGTTAAAAGAGCTAAAAAAAAATTCTCACCTAAAACAACTACAAACAGATTTACAAGAGACTCATTTAAGACTGCAAGATCATAACAGACTGCTGAAAACGTGGGTTAGTCAGATTTTTCACACAGAGAGTGGTGGGTCTCTGGAACTCTCTGCCACAGAGGGTAGTTGAGGCCAGATCATTGGCTATATTTAAGAGGGAGTTAAATGTGGCCCTTGTCGCTAAGGGGATAAGAGGGTATGGAGAGAAGGCAGGTACGGGATACTGAGTTGGATGATCAGCCATGATCATATTCAATGGCGGTGCATGCTCGAAGTGTCGAATGGCCTACTCCTGCACCTAATTTCTATGTTTCTATGTTTCTAAATATGAAGGTGCTGCTCCTCCAATTTGCGGCGAGCCTCACTGTGCCATGTAGGAGGCCCAGGACAGAAAGGTCGGATCCGGAATGGGAGGGGGAGTTGCAGTGCTGATTCACTGGGAGATCAGGTGGTTATTGCAAACCGAGCGGAGGTTTTGGGCGAAGCGATCGCCTTGCCTACGCTTGGTCTAATCGATGTAGAGCAGCTGACACCTAGAGCAGCAAATGCAATATATGAGGTTGGAGGAGGTGCAGGTGATCCTCTGCCGCACTTGGAAAGAATGCTTGGGTCCTTGGATGGAGTCGGGGGGGGGGGGGTAAAGCGACAAGTGTAGCATTTCCTGCGGTTGCAAGGAAAAGTGCTGGGGGGAGGGGGTGGTTTGGGTTCGAAGGGTCGAATAGACCAGGGAGTCATGGAGGGCGCGGTCTCTGCGGAATGCCGAATGGGGAGGAGATGGGAAGATGAGGCTAGTGGTGGGTTCCCGTTAGAGTTGGGTAATACGACGGAGTATAATTTGCTGCATGTGACGGCTGGTGGGGAAGAAGGTGAGGACAATGGGGACTCTGCCTTGTTACAAGTGGGGGATGGGCAGTTAGTGCAGAGTTACGGCATGTAGCAGAGACCCTGGTGAGAGCCTCATCTATTGTCGAAGAGGGGATCCCCCGTTCCCTAACGAATGAGGACATCTCCGTTGCTCTGGTTTGGAACACCTCACTTTTTGTGCAGATACAACCGGCGGTATTAGCTGGCATCTTTGGAGTTTGGTGCGAAACGTAACACTAAGGCGAGGGAACGATGTGTTAATGGCTTGTGTGTCAGGGTCGGGTGGTAGTGGAGATAGCGATTGGTATTGGAACTCGCTGCAGAACCCAAGAGATGCTGCAGAGGGCGCAGCAGAGTTGGAAATGGTCTTGTGACATGGAAGGCGTTCGCTGGTGACTTTATTAAATGTAATTAATGAATAAAGCACCTTCAACAGTTTTGGGATTTCCCCAGATCCCAAGATACCTTTATACTGCAATCATGTTAAGGGTTATGCCATTAATTGTGTATTTTGCGTTTACTTTTCAACTGCTAAAGTGCAATAGCTCACTCTTATAACCATATAACATATAACCATATAACAATTACAGCACGGAAACAAACCCTCTCGGTCCTTCCAGTCCGTGCCGACCATTTAATGTCCCCTAGACGCATCTACCTGCACTCAGACCGTACCCCCCAGTCCCTTCCCGTCCATATACCCATCCACTTTACTTTTAAATGTTAAAATCGATTCTGCCTCCACCACTTCTGCTGGAAGATCATTCCACACAGCCACCACTCTCTGAGTAAAGAAGTTCCCCCTCATGTTACCCATAAACTTATGTCCCTTAATTCTCATGTCATGCCCTCTTGTTTGAATCTTCCCTACCCTCAATGGGAAAATCTTATCCACGTGAACTCTGTCTATGTCTTTCATCATTTTGGTCTGAGTGCAGGTAGATGGGACTCGGGTGAAATAAATGATCGGCACGGACTGGAAGGGCCGAGAAGGCCTGTTTCCGTGCTGTAATTGTTATATGGTTATATGGTTATATGGTTATTTTAAAGACCTCAATCAAGTCCCCCCTTAACCTTCTGCGCTCCAAAGAATAAAGACCTAACTTGTTCAACCTTTCTCTATAACTTAGTTGCTGGAACCCAGGCAACATTCTAGTAAATCTACTCTGTACTCTCTCTATTTTGCTCACATCCTTCCTATAATTCGGCGACCAAAATTGTACACCATACTCCAGAATTGGTCTCACCAATGCCTTGAACAATTTTAACATTACTTCCCTACACCTATATTCAATGCTCTGATTTATAAAGGCCAGCACACCCAAAGCTTTCTTTACCACCCTATCTACATGCGATTCCACCTTCAGGGAACTATGCACAGTTATTGCAAGACCCCACTGTTTCACAGCATTCCTTAATTCCCTACCATTTCCCATGTACTTCCTATTTTGATTTGTCCTGCCAAGATGTAGCACCTCACACTATCAGCATTAAACTCCATCTGCCATCTTTCAGCCCACTCTTCCAAAGTGTAGACTCTCTCTGTAGACTTTGAAAATCTACTTCATTATCCAGAGCACTACCTATCTTAGTATCATCTGCATACTTACTTATCCAATGTTCCACCGCATCATCCAGATCATTGATGTATATGACATACAACAGTGGACCCAACACAGATCCCTGAAGCACCCCACTGGTCACCGGCTTCCAACCTGACAAACAGCCATCCACCATTACTCTCTGGCATTTCCCATTCAACCACTGTTGAATCCACCTTGCTACTCCGCATTAACACCCAAAGATTGAACTTTCTTAACCAACCTTCCATGGGGAACCTTGTCAAAGGCCTTACTGAAATCCATATAGACAACATTCACTGATTTACCCTCATCAATTCCGCTAGTATCCTCTTCAAAATATTCAAGAAGTTTTGTCAAACATGACCTTCCAGGCACACATCCATGTTGACCGTTCCTGATCAGACCCTGTTTATCCAAATGCTTATATATATTATCTCTAAGTATCCTTTCCATTAATTTGCCCACCACTGACGTCAACCTAACAGGTCTATAATTGCTAGGTTTAGTATTTGAACCCTTTTTAAACAATGGAACAACATGCGCAGTACGCCAATCGTCCGGCACTATTCCCGTTTCTAATGACATTTGAAATATTTCTGTCATAGCCCCTGCTATTTCTACACTAACTTCCCTTAATATCTGTAGATGTTTAGTGCATGTCCCTTTAATTGTAGGTTGTGTAGCCACTCCCCTTTCACCAAGTATATTACTGTCTCTCCATCCCTGGTACCCCCTCTAGTAAAACGTGCAGACCATGTACAACTAGGGCATCGATATATATGTGATTAATAAAGACTCGGTAAAGGAACACTGTGTACGTGTATACTCCTTTACAATATCCAAGCAAATATCCTGTCAGGACGTGGAGACTTAGCCACTTTTATATTTTTCAAAGGTGACAGTAGTTCCTCCTCTTTGAATCTCATAGTTTCCAAGGCTACTCTACTTTTTTTTGTATCGACTTTCACGTCCTGAATTTTCATCACTTTTCATGTGCTGAATTTTCGACAATTTTCACATGCTGAGTATTCGTCACTTTTTGTGTGCTGAAATTTCAGCGCTTTTCATGTACAGAAATTTCCTTGCCTTTTGCGTCCTGAAATTTCGTCGCTCTTCACGTCCTGATTTTTCGTCGCTGATCACATGCTGAATTTTAATCACCTTTATATTCCTGAATTTTGGTCACTTTTCATGTGTTGAATTTTCGGCGCTTTTTTGCATGCTCAAATTTCGTTGCTTTTCGCTTGCTTAATATTTGTAATTTTTTCACGTGCTGAATTTTTGTCACTTTTCACGTGCTGAATTTTCGTCGCTTTTCACGTGCTAAATTTTCGTCGCTTTTCACATGCTGAACTTTCTTTGCTTTTCACGTGCTGAATTTTAACCGCTTTTCATGTGCTGAATTATCGCTGCATTGTGTGTGCTCAATTTTTGTCGCTCTTCGCGTGCTAAATTTTCTTCGCTTTTCGTATCCTAAAGGTTCGCTGCTTTTCACATGCTGAATTGCCCTTGCTTTTCACATCTTTAAATTATTTTCATCATTTTTCACGCCCTCAATTTTCGTCGCTTTTCTTGTCGAATTTTCATCACTTTGCAAGTTCTGGTTCGTCATATTTCATAAGCTGAATTTTAATCACTTTCCACATGCTGAATTTTCGTCGCATTTTGCATGCCGAACTTTTGTCGCTTTTCACGTGCTTAATTTTCGTTGCTTTTCGCGTCCTGAAGTTTATTCCTTTTCGCATGCAGAATTTTTGTCACTTTTCTTGTGCTGAAATTTCATAGCTTTTCGCGTTCTGAAATGTCGTTACTTTATGCATCCTGGAATTTTGTCGCTTTTCTTATCCTGAAATTTCGTTGTTTGTTGCCACCCGAATGTTCGTCACTTTTTGTGTGCTGAATTTCCGTTGCTTTCGTGTGCTGAAATTTCGTCACTTTTCACGTGCTCAATTTTCGTCGCTTTTCTCATGCTGAATTTGCGTTGATTTCCTCATCCTGAATGTTTGTTGCTTTTCATGTCCTAAATTTACGTTGTCTTGGCATTTTGAATTTGCGTCGCCTTTCACGTTCTGAATTTTCATCAGTTTTTGTGTGTTGAATTTTCGTCACTTTTCATGTGCTAAATTATCATCGCCTTTAACGTACTGAATTTCCGTCACTTTTCATGTGCTGATTATCGTCACTTTTCATGTGCTTAATTTTCGTCACTTTTTGCCTGCTGACTTTTAGTTGCTTTTCCCGTCCTGAAATTTAGTCACTTTTCGCATGCTGAATTTTTGTCGCTTTCCATGTGCTGAACTTTCGTCACATTTTGCATTCTGTATTTTTGTCGCTTTTCACGTGCTGAATTTTCATCACTTTTTGCGTCCTGAATATACGTTGCATTACGCATTTTGAATTTTCATCGCTTTACGTGTCCTGACATTTTGTGACTTTTTGTGTGCTGAAATTTCGTCACCTTATGCATGTAGAATTTTCTTCGCTTTTAGAAACATAGAAACATAGAAAATAGGTGCAGGAGTAGGCCATTTGGCCCTTCGAGCCTGCACCGCCATTCAATGTGATCATGGCTGATCATCCAACTCAGTATCCCATACCTGCCTTCTCTCCATACCCCCTGATCCCTTTAGCCACAAGAATTGGATAGGCTGGGTGAGTGGGAAAATGTTTGGCAGATGCAATATAATGTGGATAAATGTGAGGTTATCCACTTTGGTGGCAAAAAGAGGAAAACCGACTACTATCTAAATGGTGGCCGATTAGGAAAAGGGGAGATGCAGCGTGACCTGGATGTCATGGTACACCAGTCATTGAAAGTAGGCATGCAGGTACAGCAGGCAGTGAAGAAAGCCAATGGTATGTTAGCTTTCATAGCAAAAGGATTTGAGTATAGGAGCAGGGAGATTCTACTTCAGTTGTATAGGGTCTTGGTGAGGCCACACCTGGAGTATTGCGTACAGTTCTGGTCTCCAAATCTGAGGATGGACATTATTGCCATAGAGGGAGTGCAGCGAAGGTTTACCAGACTGATTCCTGGGATGTCAGGACTGTCTTATGAACAAAGACTGCATAGACTCGGTTTATACTCTCTAGAATTTAGGAGATTGAGAGGGGATCTTATAGAAACTTACAAGATTCTTAAGGGGTTGGACAGGCTAGATGCAGGAAGATTGTTCCCGATGTTGGGGAGGTCCAGGACAAGGGGTCACAGCTTAAGGATAAGGGGGAAATCCTTTAGGACGGAGATGAGAAGGATTTTTTTCACACAGAGAGTGGTGGGTCTCTGGAACTCTCTGGCACAGAGGGTAGTTGAGGCCAGTTCATTGGCTATATTTAAGAGGGAGTTAGATGTGGTCCTTGTGGCTAAGGGGATCAGAGGGTTTGGAGAGAAGGCAGGTACGGGATACTGAGTTGGATGATCAGCCATGATCATATTGAATGGCGGTGCAGGCTCGAAGGGCCGAATGGCCTACTCCTGCACCTAATTTATATGTTTCTATGTTAAGTGCCACATCTAACGCCCTCTTAAATATAGCCAATGAACTGGCCTCAACTACCTTCTGTGGCAGAGAATTCCAGAGACTCACCACTCTCTGTGTAAAGAATGTTTTCCTCATTTCGGTCCTAAAGGAATTCCCCCTTATCCTTAGACTGTGACCCCTTGTTCTGGACTCCCCCAACAACGGGAACAATCTTCCAGCATCCAGCTTGTAACCCCTTAAGAATTTTGTAAGTTTCTATAAGATCCCCCCTCAATCTTCTAAATTACAGCGAGTACAAGCCGAGTCTATCCAATCTTTCCTCATATGAAAGTCCTGACATCCCAGGATGTCATGTTTTGGCATATTGAACTTTTTGTCGCTTTTTACGTGCTTAATTTTTGTTGCTATTCATTTCCTGAATTTTATTCCTTTACAAATGCTGAATTTATGTTGCTTTTCGCGTCCTGAAGTTTCTTCCTTTTCGCATTCTGAAGTTTTGTTACTTTTCATGTGCAGAAATTTCATCGTTTTTCACGTTCTGAAATATTGTTGCTTTTTGTGTCGTGTATTTTCATCGCTTTTCGCGTCCTGAATGTTTGTTGCTTTTCCTTGCTTAATTTTCGGCGCTTTTCGCGTGCTGAATTTTAATCGCTTTTCGTGTGCTGAATTTTATTTGCTTTTCACGTGCTAAATTTTCGTTGCTTTTCTCGTGCTGAATTTTCATCAATTTCCTCGTCCTAAATTGTCGTCGCTTTTGATTGAGTGCAGTGTAGGTTCACAAGACTGCATGTCCTAAATTTACCTCACTGTTGGGGTATTGAAATTGCGTCGCCTTTCACGTCCATGTGCTAAATTTTCATCACTTTTCGCATGCTGAATGCTCGTCGCTTTTCATGTGCTGAATATTCGTCGCTTTTCACGTGCTGTGTATTCATCGCTTTTTGTGTGCTAAAATTTCGGTGCTTTTTGTGTACTGAAATGTTACTGCTTTATGTGTCCTGTAAGCATCTTGAAAGCGACGAAAATTCAGCATGCAAGAAGCTATGAAAATTCCACATGCGTAAAGGGATGATAATTCATCATACGAAAAGTAACAAACATTCAGGATGCAAAAAGCGACAAAAATTTAGCACACGAAAAGCGACAAAACATCAGCATATGAAAAGCAATAAAAATTCAGCACATGAAAAGTGGCGAAAATTCAGGGCATGAAAGGCGACGAAAATTCAGAAGGACAAAAGTGATGTAAATTCAGGACGAGAAAAGCGACAAACATTCAGGACGAGAAAAGTGATGAAAATTCAGAACGTGAAAAATGACGAAAATTCAGAATAAGAAAAGTGACGAAAATTCAGGACGTTAAATGCAACGAAATTTCAGTACATAAAAATCGATGAATATTCAGCACTAGAAACTCGGCGAAAAATCAGGACGCAAAAGTCAACGAAAGTTAAATATACCAAAAGTGGAGGCGAAAAGCAACAAAATTACATGATGCATACAGCAATGAAATTTCAGAACGCGAAATGTGACAATATTTCTGCACTAGAAAAGAGACATAATAAATTCAGCATGCAAAATACAGAATAACATCAGGACACGAAAAGCAACGAAAATGTAGCCGGCAGAATGCGTTGAAAATTCACCATGCAAAAAGCGATTCAATTGCTGCATGCATAAAGTGATGAAAATTCATCACACGAAAAGTGACGAAAATTCAGCACTTGGAAAGTGACAAAAATTAAGGATGCAAAATACAACGAAAATTCTAAATGCCTAAGGGACATAAATTCAGGACAATTTGTCCTGAGGACATAAAGCAACGACATTTCAGAACATGAAAATAGACGGCATTACAGAACATGAAATGCGACGACAGCATGTGAAAAGCGATGAAAATTCAGCACGTGAAAAGTTACGAAATTTCAGCACGAAAAAAGAAACGAAATTTCAGCACATGAACATTAAACACGCGGAAAGCAACAAACATTCGGAAAGTGATGAAAATTCAGCAAACGAGGAGTGATAAAAATTCAGCACGTGAAAAGTGATCAAAATGTCAGACGTAAAAGGCGACAAAACTTCAGGGCATGAAAAGCGATGACATTTCAGCACATAAAAATCGATGAAATTTCAGCATGTGAATAGCGCCGAAATTTCATGACGCGAAGAGTGACAAAATTTCAGGATGCAAAACGTGCTGAAATTTCAGCACACATAAAATAACGAATACTCAGCATGTGAAAGGCAACAAAAATTCAGCATGCGAAAAGTGAGGGAAATTCAGCACGTGAAAAGCGATGAAAATTACGCATGCGAAAAGTGATGACAATTCAGCACACGAAAACGATGAAAATTCAGCATGTGAAAAGCGATTAAAAAAATGCCTAAAGCGACGTAAATGTAGGAAGTGAAAAGTGACAAAAATTCATGACGAGAAAATCAATGAAAATTCAGCACTTGAAAAGCGATGAAAATTCATCATGCGAAATGTGGTGAATGTCGTCACTTTTCATGTCCTGAATGTTCATCGCTTTTCTCGTCCTGAATTTACATCGCTTTTTGTGCGCTGAATTTTTGTCGCTTTTCACGTCCTGAATGTTTGTCACTTTTCGTGTGATGAAAAGTGACGAAATCCCACGAAAATTCAGCACATGAAAAGAGATTAATATTCAGCATGTGTAAAGCAATGAAATTGTATCATGTGAAACTCGATGAAAATTCAGGATGTGAAAACGATGAAAATTCAAAACGCCAAAAGCGATGTAGATTCAGGACGAGAAAAGCAACGAAAATTCAGGACGAGAAAAGCAACAAAAATTCAGGACGAGAAAAGTGACGAAAATTTAGGACGCGGAAAGTGGCAATATTTCAGCAATAGAAAAGAGACAGGAATGCAGCATGCAAAATGCTGAGAAACATCAGGACGCAAAAGCATCGAAAATGAAACAGGTAGAATGCGATGAAAGTTAAGCATGCAAAAAAGCTAAGAAAATTCCACATGCGTAAAGGGAAGATAATTCATCATACGAAAAGTAACGAACATTCAGGATGCAAAAAGCGACAAAAATTTAGCACACGAAAAGCGACAAAACATCAGCATATGAAAAGCAATAAAAATTCAGCACATGAAAAGTGGCGAAAATTCAGGGCATGAAAGGCGACGAAAATTCAGAAGGCCCAAAGTGATGTAAATTCAGGACGAGAAAAGCGACAAACATTCAGGACGAGAAAAGTGATGAAAATTCAGAACGTGAAAAATGACGAAAATTCAGAATAAGAAAAGTGACGAAAATTCAGGACGTTAAATGCAACGAAATTTCAGTACATAAAAATCGATGAAAATTCAGCACTAGAAACTCGGCGAAAAATCAGGACGCAAAAGTCAACGAAAGTTAAATATACCAAAAGTGACATAAACTCTGGAGGCAAAAAGCAACAAAATTACATGATGCATAAAGCAATGAAATTTCAGAACGCGAAATGTGACAATATTTCTGCACTAGAAAAGAGACATAATAAATTCAGCATGCAAAATACAGAATAACATCAGGACACGAAAAGCAACGAAAATTTAGCCGGCAGAATGCGTTGAAAATTCACCATGCAAAAAACGATTCAATTGCTGCATGCGTAAAGTGATGAAAATTCATCACACGAAAAGTGACGAAAATTCAGCACATGGAAAGTGACAAAAATTAAGGATGCAAAAGACAACGAAAATTCTAAATGCCTAAAGCAACATAAATTCAGGACAATTTGTCCTGAGGACATAAAGCAACGACATTTCAGAACATGAAAAAAGACGGCATTACAGAACATGAAATGCGACGACATTTCAGAAAGTGAAAAACGACGACATTTCATCACACAAAAAGTAACAAAAATTCAGGAAACGAAAGCGACACAAATTCAAAACGCGAAAGGTGACATATTCAGCACGTGAAAAGTGATGAGATTTCAGCACGTGAAAAGTGAAGAAAATTCAGCATGCGAAAGGCCCCAAACATCAAGGACGCAAAAGCAACGAAAATTCACCACAGGAAAAGTGACGAAAATTCAACACGCGAAAGGAATCGAAAATTCAGCACTTGAAAAGTTACGAAATTCCAGCACCAGAAAAGCGATGAAAATTCAGCATGCAACAATCGAAGGAAATTAATCCGGGACACAAAATTAGACGAAAATTCAAAACGCAAAATGCAACATAAATTCAGGACGCAAAAAGCGATGACATTTCCGTTCATGAAAAGCGACAAAAATTCACGACATGAAAAGCGATGAAAGTTGGGGACGAGAAAAACAACGAAAATTCACCACGTGAAAAGCGACAAAAATTCAGCATGCATAACGCGACGCAATTTCAGCACATGAAAAGTGGTTACATTTGAAAAGTGAAGAATACTCAGGATGTGAAAGGCATCAAAAGTTCAGCACGCGTAAAGCGATGAAAATTCAGCATGTGAAAAGCAACGAAAATTCAGCACACAAAAAGTGATGAAAGTTCAGCATGCGAAAAGTGACGAAAATACAGCACATGAAAAGTGACAAAAATTTAGGACGCAAAATTAGCTTTCATAGCAAAAGGATTTGAGTATAGGAGCAGGGAGATTCTACTTCAGTTATACAGGGTCTTGGTGAGACTGCACATGGAGTATTGCGTACAGTTTTGGTCTCCAATTCTGAGGAAGCTGATGATGAAGATGCTCTCCAAAAGGATCTCGATACTATGGTCTAATGGTCACAACAATGGGGCATGCAGTTCAACCATTCCAAATGTGAAACTATGCGTGTCACCAGAAAGAGGAACCCGGGCGTCACATCTTACAACATACTTGGTGTCACCCTTGAAGAATCCAAACAAACCAAGAACCTTCGCATCAAATTACAGAATGATCTACGATGGCATGGTCAGACTCATCATGCAACAGTGACAGCAACAGGTGTCCTAAACTTCCTGCGGCGCAACTTCGATCATTGTTCAGCTTCTGTCAAGGAGAAGCTGTATTTCACCATCGTTAGACCTCATCTGGACTGCGCAGTTGCAGCTTGGGACCCATACACCGATAAAAACATTTCATCCATCGAACGTGTCCAAAGACAGGGCCGCTCGATATGTTACTAACACCTGCGAGAGAGAAGCGAGTGTCACCAAACTTCTGAATTCTCTGGGGTGGAACCCTCTCCAACACAGACGTGAAGCTCGCCGTTTGACCTGTTTTTACAAAATGTTAAATGGTCAGCTGGACATAGATCACAAGACCTACACCTACCCCAAACCAATTAGGATCAGACGAGGGCATTCGATCCAATTTGTGGTACCAGCCTCAAAGACAGATGTGTACAGCAATTCGTTCTTTCCACGCACTATTATAGCATGGAATAATCTCCACCAAGCCACGGTTGCCCAGCCAGATGCAACTAAATTTAAAGTGGCACTTTCTTCCCAATAACCCTCTATGGCTAAACCCCTCCCTTCACCACCTCCAGTTTAAATTCTAGTTGGAATATTTTGGAGGACCAAGTAACCAAGAACCAAGGACATTACTGCCATAGAGGGAGAGCAGAGAAGGTTCACCAGAATTATTCCTGGGATGTCAGGACTGTCTTGAGAAGAAAGACTGGATAGACTCGGTTTATAATCTCTAGAATTTAGGAGATTGAGAGGGGATCTTATAGAAACTTACAAAATTGTTAATGGTTGGACAGGCTAGATGCAGGAAGATTGTTCCCGATTTTGGGGAAGTCCAGGACAAGGGGCCACAGCTTAAGGATAGGGGGGAAAGCCTTTAAGACCGAGATGAGGAAGACTTTTTTTCACACAGACAGTGGTGAATCTCTGGAACTCTCTGCCACAGAGGGTAGTTGAGGCCAGTTCATTGGCTATATTTAAGAGGGAGTTAGATGTGACCCTTGTGGCTAAGGGGATCAGAGGGTATGGAGAGAAGGCAGGTACGTAATACTGAGTTGGATGATCAGCCATGATCATATTGAATGGCGGTGCAGGCTAGAAGGGCCGAATGGTCTACTCCTGCACCTAATTTATATGTTTCTACTTTTCTAAAAGGTGACGAAAATTGAGGATGTCAAAAGCGATGACATTTCAGGATATAAAAATCAATGAAAATTCAGCATGTGAAAAGCGACGAAAATACATGATACAAATAGCGACGAAATTTCAGGACGCGAAAGGCAAATAAATTTCTGCACAAGAATAGCGCCGAAATTTCAGCACCCAAAAAGCGACGAATACTCAGCATGTGAATAGTGACGAAAATTCAGCAACAAAAGGCGATGAACTTTCAGGGCGCAAAAGCAACAAAAATTCTGTACAGGAAAAGTGATGAAAGGCACAGAAAATTCAGCACACGCTAAGGGACAAAATTTCATTGCCTGAAAAGGGATGAAAATTCAGCTTGCGACATGCGAGGAAAATTCAGCATGCGACAAGCGAGGAAAATTTAGCACAGGAAAAGCAACAAAAATTCAGCACACAAAAAGTGACGAAAATTCGGGACACAAAATATGACGAAAATTCAAAACACAAAAAGCAATGTAAATTCATGATGTGAAAAGTGACGGAATAACGGGAAACATAAAGCGAGAAAATTTAAGAACGTGAAAATTCAGCATGTGAAACGCGACAAAAATTCAGCACGTGAACAGTGTGCAGCCTTCAGGTTGTGAAAAGTAAGTAAAATTCAGGACATGAAACGTAACGAAATTTCAGCACATGAAAAGTGATTAAAATTCAGGACGCAAAAGGCAATAAAAATTCAAAATGCCAAAAGAGACGTAAATTCATGACGTGAAGAAATTTCTGTTCACGTGTGAAGAGTTACGAAAATTCAGCACATGAAAAGTGACCCAAGTTCAGGACACTAAAGGTGATGAACAATCAGGATGTGAAAATTGATGAAATTTCAGCACGTGAATAGTGACAAAAAATCTGAACGCAAAGAGCGACAAAATTTCAGGACGTGAAGAGCGAGGAAATTTCAGCACACAAAAAGCAACGAATATTCAGTGTGTGAAAATTGACGAAAATTCAGCACCTGAAAAGTGATGAAAATTCAGGATGTGAAAGGCAATGCAATTGCAACACGCCAACAGTGACGTAAATTTGGGGCATGAAATCAACAAAAATTTATGACGAGGAAATTGAAGAAAATTCATCACGAGAAAAGCAATGAAAAATAAGCACGCAAAAAGCGACGGAAATTCAGCACACAAAAGCGATTAAAATTCAGCACGTGAAAAGTGATCAAAATTTAGCATATATAAAGTGAGTAACCTTCAGAATACGAAACGTAAGGAAAATTTAGGACATGAAACATGACGAAATTGTAGCACATGAAAAGTGATGAAAATTCAGGATGCCAAAAATCGACGTAACTTCAAGACATGAAAAGTGACGAAAATTCAGGATGAGAAAATTGGCAAAAATTCAGCACAGTAAAAGCGATCAAAACTCAGGGGGCAAAAACGACTGCATTTCAAGACGCGAAGGGTGACAATATTACAGGACGCATAAAGCAACAACATTTCAGAATGTGAAAAGCAAGAAGAGTGACAAAAATTCAGCATGCGAAAAGGAAGAAACTTCAGGACGCAAAAAGCAACAAAAATGAAGCACGTGAAAAGCAACGAAAGTTCACCATGCAAGATGCGATGAAAATTCCAATTGCGAAAAGTGACGAACCTTCAGGACGCGAAAAGCGATGAAAATTAAGCACGTGAAAAGTGATATAAATTCAGCATGCAAAATGCGATGAAAATTCAGCACATGGAAAGCGATAAACTATCAGTACGCGAAAAGTGACAAACCTTCAGGACGCGATAAGCGACGATAATTCAGCACATGAAAAGTGACGAAAATGCAGCACAAGAAATGTGACGATAATTCAGCACATGAAAAGTGACAAAATTTCAGGACGTGAAAGGCGACGCAAATTCAACATGGCAAAACAGCGTAAATTTAGAATGCAAAAAACGACAAGAATTCAGTACAAATAATGCGATGACAATTGAGCACATGAAAAGTGGTTAAAATTCAGCATGTGAAAAGTAAAGAAAATTCAGCATGTGAAGAGCGATGAAAATTTAGCGCGTGAAAAGCGACAAAAATTCAGCATGTGAAAAGTGACCAAAATTCCGCACGTCAGTATAGAAGCTGGGATGTAATGTTAAAATTGTACAAGGCATTGGTGAGACCAAATCTGGAGTATGGTGTACAATTTTGGTCTCCCAATTATAGGAAGGATGTCAACAAAATAGAGAGGGTACAGAGGAGATTTACTAGAATGTTGCCTGGGTTTCAACAGCTAAGTTACAGGGATAGGTTGAATAAGTTAGGTCTTCATTCTCTGGAGCGCAGAAGGTTAAGGGGGGACTTGATAGCGGTCTTTAAAATGATGAGAGGGATAGACAGAGTTGATGTGGACAAGCTTTTCCCTTTGAGAATAGGGAAGATTCAAACAAGAGGACATGACTTTAGAATTAAGGGACAGAAGTTTACGGATAACATGAGGGGAACTTAATTAGAGAGTGGTAGCGGTGTGGAATGAGTTTCCAGTGGAAGTGGTGGCGGCAGGTTCGTTGGTATCATTTAAAAATAATTTGGAT
Source organism: Raja brachyura (assembly GCA_963514005.1). Next base: position 54,876 of record CAUPSL010000801.1, on the reverse strand, counting down.
AGGCATATGGATGGGAAGGGTATGGAGGGTTATGGTATGAGTGCCGGCAGGTGGGACTAAGGGAAAAAAGTTGTTCGGCACAGACTTGAAGGGCCGAGATGGCCTGTTTTCGTGCCGTAATTGTTATATGGTTACATGGTTATATGGAAAAGCGACGAAAATTCAGCACATGAAATTCAGCACATGAAAACCGCCAAATATTAAGCACGCGAAATGAACGAAAATTCAGCTTGCAAAAACTGATGAAAATTCAGCACATGAAAAGTGACCAAAGTTCAGGACGCTAAAGGTGATGAAAAATCAGGACGTGAAAAGCGACGAAATTTCAGCACATAAAAATCGAAGTGACATAAATTTGTTTTCCACGTGCTGAATTTTCATCGCATTTTGCATGCTGAATTTTTGTCGCTTTTCATACACTGAATTTTCCTCACTTTTCGTCTGCTGAAATTTCGTCGCTTTTCAAGTGCTTAATTTTCGTTGCTTTTTGCGTCCTGAAGTTTATTCCTTTTCGCATGCAGGATTTTTGTCACTTTTCTTGTGCTGAAATGTAATCGTTTTTCGCGTACTAAAATAGAAACATAGAAACGTAGAAATTAGGTGCAGGAGTAGGCCATTCGGCCCTTCGAGCCTGCACCGCCATTCAATATGATCATGGCTGATCATCCAACTCTGTATCCCGTACCTGCCTTCTCTCCATACCCTCTGATCCCCTTAGCCACAAGGGCCACATCTAACTCCCTCTTAAATATAGCCAATGAACTGGCCTCAACTACCTTCTGTGGCAGAGAGTTCCAGATACCCACCACTCTCTGTGTGAAAAAAATCCTTCTCATCTCGGTCCTAAAGGATTTCCCCCTTATCCTTAAGCTGTGACCCCTTGTCCTGGACCTCCCCAACATCGGGAACAATCTTCCTACATCTAGCCTGTCCAACCCCTTAAGAATCTTGTAAGTTTCTATAAGATCCCCTCTCAATCTCCTAAATTCTAGAGAGTATAACCCGAGTCTATGCAGTCTTTGTTCATAAGACAGTCCTGACATCCCAGGAATCAGTCTGGTGAACCTTCGCTGCACTCCCTCTATGTGCTAAATGTTGTTGCTTTATGCATCCTGGAGTTTTGTCGCTTTTCTTATCCTAAAATTTTGTTGTTTTTTGCCGCCTTAATGTTCATCACTTTTTGCATCCTGAATGTTTGTTTCTTTTTGTGTGCTGAATTTTCATCACTTTCGTGTGCTGAATTTTCGTCACTTTTCACGTGCTCAATTTGCGTTGCTTTTCTCCTGCTGAATTTGCGTTGATTTCCTCATCCTGAATTTTCCTTGCTTTTCAAGTCCTAAATAAATGTCGTCTTGGCGTTTTGAATTTGCGTCACCTTTCACGTTTTGAATTGTCATCACTTTTCATGTGTTAAATTATCATCGCCTTTCACATACTGAAGTTTCGTCACTTTCCATGTGCTGATTATCGTCACTTTTTGCATGCTCAATTTTAGTTGCTTTTCGCGTTCTGAAATTTAGTCGCTATTCGCGTGCTGAATTTTTGTCACTTCCCATGTGCTGAACGTTGGTCACAATTTGCATGCTGAATTTTCTTTCCTGTCTACGTGCAGAATTTTAATCACTTTTTGCGTCCTGAATATACGTTGCATTACGAATTTTGAATTGTCGTCCCTTTACCTGCACTGAATTTTTGTGACTTTTCATGTGCTGAATTTTCATCACCTTATGCATGCGGAATTTTCTTCGCTTCTGGCATGTTGAAATTTTCATCACTTTTCGCGGGCTTAATTTTCGTTACTATTCACCCCCTGAAGTTTCTTCGTTTTCGCATGCTCATTTTTTGTTACTTTTCGGTTCCTGAAGTTTCTCCCTTTTCGCATGCTGAATTTTTGTCACTTTTCTTGTGCTGAAATTTAATCGGTTTTCGCGTTCTGAAATGTCGTTGCTTTATGCTGTATTTTCATCGCTTTTCATGTCCTGAATGGTTGTTGCTTTTCCTTGCTTATTTTTCGTCGATTTTCGCATGCTGAATTTTATTCTCTTTTCGTGTGCTGAATTTTAATCTCTTTTCGTGTGCTGAATTTTCATTGCTTTTCATGTGTTAAATTTTCGTTGCTTTTCTCGTGCTGAATTTTCGTCGATTTCCTCATCCTAAATTTTCGTCGCTTTTGATTGCGTGCAGTGTAGGTTCATGAGATTGCATGTCCTAAATTTATGTCGCTGTTGGGGTATTTAAATTGCTTTAGAATTGACATGACTTTAGAATTAAGGGACAGAGGTTTAGGGGTAACATGAGGGGGAACTTCTTTACTCAGAGAGTGGTAGCGGTGTGGAATGAGCTTCCAGTGGAAGTGGTGGCGGCAGGTTCGTTGGTATCATTTAAAAATAAATTGGATAGGCATATGGATGAGAAGGGTATGGAGGGTTATGGTATGAGTGCAGGCAGGTGGGACTAAGGGAAAAAAGTTGTTCGGCACGGACTTGAAGGGCCGAGATGGCCTGTTTCCGTGCTGTAATTGTTATATGGTGTTATATGGTTATATTGCGTCGCCTTTCACGTCCTTTATTTTAGTCACTTTTTATGTGCTGAAATTTCGTCACTTTTCGCATGCTGAATGTTCTTCACTTTTCACATGCTTAATTTTCTTCGCTTTTCACATGCTGAGTATTCATCGTTTTTTGTGTGCTAAAATTTCGGCGTTTTTTGTGTACAGAAATGTTGTTGCTTTTCGCATCCTGAATGTTTGTGACTTTTCGTGTGATGAAAAGTGACGAAATGCACGAAAATTCAGCACATGAAAAGAGATTAAAATTCAGCATGTGTAAAGCAATGAAAATGTATCATGTGAAACTCAATAAAAATTCAGGAGGCGAAAGGCGACGAAAATTCAAAACACCAAAAGCAATGTAAATTCAGGACGAGAAAAGCAACGAAAATTCAGAACGAGAAACGTGACGAAAATTCAGGACGAGAAAAGTGACGAAAATTCATGACACATAAGGCAACGAACATCAAATTCACCAAAAGTGACGTAAATTCAGGAGGCAGAAAGCGACAAAATTACAGGACGCATAAAGTGAAGAATATTCAGAACGCGGAAAGCGACAATATTTCAGCACACAAAAAGCGACGAAAATTCAGCATGCGAAATGCAACGAAAATTCAAAACGGCAAACGTGATATAAATTGGGGACGCAAAAAGCAACGACAATTCAGAGGGTGAAAAGCCCAAAAGGTTCAGCACATGAAAAGCGATGAAAATTTAGCAGGTGAAAATCGACGAAAATTCAGGACAAGAAGTGCGACAAAAATTCAGCACATGAAATGCGTCGATATTTCAGCAAACAAAAAATGACGAATACTCAGCATGTGAAAAGTGAATGAAAATACCACATGCAAAAAGCAAAGAAAATTCAGCACACGGAACGTGATGAAAATTCAGGACGCGAAAGGCAATGAAAATTAAAAACATCAGAAACTACATAATTTCAGGAAGTGAAAAGCTACGAAAATTCAGGATGAGTAAAATGACAAAAATGCTGCACACAAAAAGCGACGAAAATTCAGCACACGAAATGCAACGAAAATTCAGGACGCGAAAGGTGACAGAAATTCAAAACGGCAAAAGCGCGAAAAATAGTTCATCCATTTTACTCACCAGGGACCGGACATTCGCGAGGAAAATGCTGGGCACAGCTGGCTTGTGCAGTTTTGATCTCAGCCTAGCTTGATAGCCTCCGCGCTTCCCACGTGTTTGTATTGGAACGGATAAGGGCTGACATGAGGGTTTTCATGTATTTTGTTTCAGGGTTATCTCCATTTAGGCAAGTTAGAAACTGTGGCTCGACGGTCCATTGCGAGCCTGCCTGGAGCACTTTTATATTTGTTTATTAGTCGATTCTTGTCCCTGACTGTGTTGTTTAAATAAGGTTTGGATTTATATCTTCTCTTAACAATATTAATGTCTATTTTCTTAAACTTGAACCTGGTTTTTGACTATGTTACGCGGATCTGGAATGCCTGCATTCGAGAGCCGTAACAAAATGGGGGCTCGTCCTAAGCTTTGAGGACCCTAGACAGTTTGGGGTTATTTTTGGTGGGCTTCTGGTGACTGGGGAAGTCTGTGTTGAGAGGGGATTTTTTTTCTCTTCCGTTTGATGCAATATTTGTGCCCAGGGTTTGGCTGGTGGTTTCGTCCTACATTTGATATGGAGTTTAAAGTGGAGGACTTTACTGAGGCTCCTACTTGGGAGTTGGACTTGGGAGTTCCTACGAAGGAGACGTTGTTTGAGCTGGCAGAGCTATGAGGTGCCTATTGATAAGCATTTGAAGAAAGAGTCTATAAAGTCGGTGTTATGCTCTGCGTTGAAGAGGAGTGGGGTATTGCCTGCTGAGGCAGACAGTCCTCTAGCTTCTACACAGCCTGGTCAGGAAATGGGGGACCTCATTCGATTGAAGGAGTTAGCCATAAGAGAGAACGAGCTGATGCTTGAAATGAAACGCCTTGAGCTGCAGGAGAAGGAATTGGATGCCTCCCGAATTTCTTCTGGGGACAGGGAGTTTGATATGAGCAAGAACATCCGCCTGGTTCCCCCGTTTAATGAGATGGATGTGGACAAGTATTTTGCAGTGTTTGAACGGGTGGCTTCATCCTTGAAGTGGCCTAGGGACATGTGGTCCTTGCTCTTGCAGTGTGTCCTTGTGGGTAAAGCACGGGAGGTGTACTCGTCTTTATCTGTTGACAGCAGTCGGGACTATGAGTGTGTGAAGGCTACGGTATTAAGGGCTTATGAATTATTTCCAGAGGCGTACCGGCAGAAGTTCCGGCGCTTTAGGAAGTTTGATAGTCAGACTTATGTGGAGTTTGCTTGGGAGAAGTAGGCACTTTTGGACCGGTGGTGCGCTTCTCAAGGAGTGAAGCATTTTGAGCGGCTGTGGGCCTTGATAATTATGGAATACTTTAAGGACGGTCTCCCTGAGAGGGTTGCTGCTTGCCTTAATCAGCAGAAGGTGACGGAGGTGTCTAATGCCGCGGTGTTTGCAGATGAGTATGTGTGGACTCATAAAACTGAGTTTGTTGGGCGATCCTATAGTTTAGGTGCACGGCCGTTTAATCGCGGTGGTGTTGCCGGTGGCAGTCAAAGCTGCTTCTGTGCCTGCAAGTGTCAGCCCATTGATACAGGGGGAGGTCCGAGCTGATAAGGTGGGCGGAGATCTCAGGATTAAAGAAGGTCTTGTGTGCTTCTATTGTAAAGGGAGCGGGCACATCTTAAAGTAGTGTCCCGTCCGGCACAAGAAAAATGAAAAGCCAGTGGCTTTGGAGGGTACAAAAAAAAGCACCTGTGAAACATAGAAACATAGAAATTAGGTGCAGGAATAGGCCATTCGGCCCTTCGAGCCTGCACCGCCATTCAATATGATCATGGCTGATCATCCTGTGGCTCCTGGGATGACAGCGTCTGATGAGTGTTGTAATTAATCTGCGTTACACACGAAAGGTTTTGTTTCTCTAGAGGATGGGCAGCGTTTCAAGTTTCTTGATCACTGGGACCTCTTTTGGGGAAGGCATGATCTGTATAAAAAGGACGGGTTGCACTTGAACCCGAGGGGAACCAATATCCTGGCGGGGAGATTTGCAAAGGAGACTTTAAACTAGAAGGGCTGGGGGGAGGGGGAGGGTAGAGGGGGCTAGGGGACAGGGTGAGGGGCAAGAGGCAACGAAGGGAAGCACTCGGACCCAAAATGTAGGCGAGAAAGAGGAAAAAGATAATAGAGAATAAGGGATGGTGGGTTTCTAAAATGTGTATATTTTAAGGCTACGAGCATTGTAAGGAAGGTGGGTGAACTTAGAGCCTGGATTGACACCTGGAAATATGATGTTGTGGCAATCAGTGAAACATGGTTGCGGGAGGGTTGTGATTGGAAACTAAATATTCCAGGATTTCGTTGCTTCAGGTGTGATAGAATTGGAGGGACCAGAGGTGGAGTGATTGCATTGCTTGTCAGTGAAGATATTACAGCAGTGTTTTGGCAGGATAGATTGGAGGGCTCGTCTAGAGAGGCTATTTGGGTGGAACTGAGAAGCGGGAACGGTGTAGCAACATTTTTAGGGGTGTATTATAGACCACCAAATGGGGAGCGAGAATTCGAAGAGCTAATATGTAAGGACATAGCAGATATTAGTAGTAAGCACAAGGTAGTTATTGTGGGAGATGTAAATTTTCCAAAAATAGACTGGGAAACACATTCTGTAAATGGGCTGGATGGTTTGGAGTTTGTTAAATGTGTGCAGGATAGTTTTTTGCAGGAATACATAGAGGTATCGACCAGAGAAGGGGCAGTGCTGGACCTCCTGTTAGGAAATGAGGCAGATTAGGTGACGGAGGTATGCGTTGGTGAGCACTTCTGGACCAGTGATCACAATACCATTAGTTTCAATATAATTATGGAGAGAGTCAGAACTGGACCTAGGGTTGAGATTTTTGATTGAAGAAAGGCTAACTTAGAGGGAATGCGTAATGATTTAAAAGGAGTGAATTGGGACATTTTGTTTTATGTAGCAGATAAATGGAGGACATTTAAAGGGGAAATTGTAAGAGTACAGAATATTTATGTCCCTGTTCGGTTGAAAGAAATGGTAAAAATCGGAAAGAGACATGGTTTTCAAGGGAAATTGGACACGTTTCGAAAAAGGAGAAATCTCCACAATCATTATAGGAGACATGGAGTAAATGAGGTGCTAGATGAGTATAAAGAATGTAAAAAGAATCTTAAGAAAGAAATAAGAAAAGCTAAAAGAAGATATGAGGTTGCTTTGGCAAGAAAGGTGAAAGCAAATCCAAAGGGTTTCCACAGCTATATTAATAGCAAAAGGATAACGAGGGATAAAATTGGATCATTAGAGAGCCAGAATGGACAGCTATCTGCAGAGCCAAAAGAGATGGGGGAGATATTAAACAATTTATTTTCTTCGGTATTCACCAAGGAGAAGGATGTTGAACTCTGTGAGGTAAGGGAAAAAAAGTAGAGTAGCTATGGAAACTATGAGATTCAAAGAGGAGGAAGTTCTGACACTTGAAAAATATAAAAGTGGATAAATCGCCAGGTCCTGACAGGATATTCCCTAGGACATTGAGGGGAGTTACTGTAGAAATAGCAGGGGCTATGACATACATATTTCAAATGTCATTAGAAATGGGAATAGTGCCGGAGGATTGGCGTACTGCGCATGTTGTTCCATTGTTTAAAAAGGGATCAAAGAATAAACCTAGCAATTATAGACCTGTTAGTTTGACGTCAGTGGTGGGCTATATTGAAGAGGGCGTTAGATGTGGCGCTTGTGGCTAAAGGGATCAGGGGGTATGGAGAGAAGGCAGGTACGGGATACTGAGTTGGATGATCAGCCATGATCACATTGAATGGCGGTGCAGGCTCGAAGGGCCGAATGGCCTACTCCTGCACCTATTTTCTATGTTTCTATGTTTCTATGATAACCTCTCTTAAATTGCTCACGGTTCAGGGCGGCATCTTCACTTTGGCCCTTCTGCACTGAGCGCCACCTCTGAACTCACCGGAAATGGTGCAATCAGCACCATCTCTCCACTAAGCGAAATTCACGGAATGAGCGGCAATAAAAAGTTTATTCACGGTTTTTACTTCCAAAACCTATTGCACAGCAAGCCACATTTAAAACGCAATCCACATTTAAAAAGCAACGCACATTTTAAAATATAGGCACAGTTTAGCGGCACATTCAAAAGGCACACTTTTCAATTAGCGGCACAGTCAAAAGGCACACTTTTCAATTAGCGGCACAGTCAAAAGACACACTATTCAATTCGCGGCACTGTCAAAAGGCACACTTTTCAATTAACGGCACAGTCATAAGACACACTTTTCAATCAACGGCACTCTCATAAGACCCACTTTTCAATCAACGGCACTGTCAAAAGGCACGTAAAACTTGTATTCCTTCCAAACACAATTCCAAATAAACAACTTAAAAGCACATACAACCCCACTCATAGTTTAGTACATATGTGTTCAGTATTCAGTTTATTCACAGCTCAGACTGAGAGTCGTGACCTCTCCCTCCCCATCTTGCAGCGTCTGCGGCACGCCCACACTTCCGGGTTTATAGTCCCTCCCACTCCCACCGGATGGGGCGTGGCCTTCATGGCGTGATTGACAGGAGAGAGAACACTACATTTTTAAAACATAATAAGTCTTTTATTTTTGATCGATGGGAAAAATCTTCTGGCCCTGACAGCTGGAGGGGGACTCTGAGTAAGATGTCCAAAAATCACAGCTGTAAGTGGTAGCATTTTTCAAAATCAACATACAGTGCAAACAGGAAGTGGTCAAGATTTGACTTTTAATCACTTGCCTATGTACTTACAAAGCCACCGCACTTGCATTTGCATTTCCAAAACAACCACACTTGCATTTGCATTTTCAAAGCAACCGCACTTGCGTTTGCATTTTTAAAGCAACTGTACATGCCTTTGCATTTTCAAAGCAAACCACATTTTGCATTTTCAAAGCAAACCACCATTTGCATTTTCAAAGAAACGTTTTGCATTTTCAGAGCAAACCGCCATTTGCATTTTCAAAGAAAAACTTTTGCATTTTCAAAGCAAATCACCTGATACATTTTCAAAAACAATCACCTTTTGCATTTACAAAGCAAATATGGCCAAGATAGACTGGCAATCTATTATTAAAGGGTTGTCAGTGGAAGTGCAATGGAAGGCATTTATAGACTGAATTCCAATATATTCTCATATACTGATTTACTGATTCATATTCTATACCCCCTGATCTGAATGAGGCTATATTCAAGAGGGGGTTGGATGTGGCTCTTGTGGCTAAAGGGATCAGGGGGTATGGAGAGAAGGCAGGTACGGAATACTGAGTTGGATGATCAGCCATGATCATATTGAATGGCGGTGCAGGCTCGAAGAGCCGAATGGCCTATTCCTTCACCTATTTTTCTGTTTCTATGTTTCAAAGCAAACTACCTTTTGCATTTTCGAAGCAAACCATTTGCATTTTCAAACCAAACCTCCTTTTCCATTTTCAGACCAAACCAACATTTTTGTTTTCAAACCAAACCATCATTTGCATTTTCAAACCAAGCCAACTTTTGCATTTTCAAACCAAACACATTTTACATTTCCAAACTAAACCTCTTCTTGCATTTTCAAACCAAACCAGCATTTGCATTTTCAAACCAAACTTTCTTTTGCATTTGCAAACCAAACTTCCTTTTGTGTTTTCAAACGTTTGTTTTTTTCAAATCAAATCTATTGCATTTTCAAAGGAAACCTTTTGCATTTTCATAGAAAACCACATGTTACATTTTCAAACCAAACCAACATTTGCATTTTCAATCCAATCCTTTTGCGTTTCCAAGTAGACCTTTTGCATTTTCAAACCAAACCACCATTTGCAATTTCAAACCAAACCTCCTTTTTCGTTTTCAAACCAAACAACCATTTCAACCCAAAATACATGTTTGCATTTTGAAAACAACCTAACTTTTGCATTTTGAATGCAAACGTTTTGCATTTTCAAAGCAAACCGTTTGCATTTTCAAACCCAACTACCATTTGCAATTTCATACCAAACCACCATTTGCAATTTCAAACCGAACCTTCTTTTGCATTTTCAAATTCAACCACCATTTTTATTTTCAAATCAAACCACATTTTGCAATTTGAAACCAAACTTCTTTTTGCATTGTCAAAACAAACATTTTGCTTTTCCAAATCAAATCTATTGCATTTTCAAAACAAACCAACTTTTTTCAAAGCAAATCTTTTGCATGTTCAAACCAAATAACCATTTGCATTTTCAAATCAAAACACCATTTGCCTGTTCAACCCACCATTTGCATTCTCAATCTGACCCTTTTGTATTTTCAAAGCAAACCACCTTCGGCATTTTCAAAGCAAACTACCGTTTGCATTTTCAAAGCAATCCACAATTTTGCATTTCCAAACCAAACCTTATTTTGCATTTTCAAACCAAACCATGTTTTAATTATTCAAAGCAAACCTACTGCGCTCTCAAACCAAATCACCATTTGCATTTTACAAACGAAACATTTTGCATTTTCAAACCAAATCACATATTGCTTTTTCAAACCAAACTTCCTTATGCATTTTCAAAGCAAACCATTTTTTGCATTTTCAAATCAAACATTTTGCAATGTCAAAGCAAACCTTCTGCATTTTCAAACCTTTTGCAGTTTCAATCCTAACCACAATTTGCGATTTCAAACCAAACCACCGTTTGCATTTTCATACAAACCCACCGTTTGAAATTTGAAACCAAACCTCCTATTGCATTTTCAAACCAAACTCCCTTTTGCATTTTCAAAGCAAACCTATTGTTTTTTTCAAATAAAATATTTTGCATTTTCGAACCAAACCCCGTTTTGCATTTTCAAACCAAACCTCCAGTTGCATTTTCAATGCAAACCACCATTTGCATTTTGAAAACAAAACACCATTTGGATTTTCTGACCAAACCACCAAAGCAAACCTTTTGCAATTTCAAAGCAAACCTTTTGTATATGCAAAGCAAACGTTTTGCATTTTCGAACCAAACCTCCTTTTGAATTTTGAAAGCAAACGTTTTGCATTTTCCAACCAAACCACAATTTACATTTTCAAATAAAACCACCATTTACATTTTCAAATAAAACCACCATTTTGCATTTTCAAACCAATCCAACTTTTGCATTTTCAAACCAAACCAACATTTCCATTCTCAAAACAAACTAACGGTTGCATTTTCAAAGCAAACCTTTTACATTTCCAAAGCAAAGCTTTTGCATTTTTCAGCCAAACCACCATTTGCATTTTCACACCAAACCAACATTTGCATTTTCAAACTAAACCACCATTAGCATTTTCAACCAAACCTCCTTTTGCATTTTCAATCCTAACCACCATTTGCGCTTTCAAACCAAACCACCATTTTCATTTTCAGACCAATGCTTTTGCTTTTTCAAACAAAACCACCATTTACATTTTCAAATGAAACCACCATTTTGCATTTTCAAACCAATCCAACTTTTGCATTTTCAAACCAAACCACCATTTACATTCTCAAAACAAACTTACGTTTGCATTTTCAAAGCAAACCTTTTACATTTCCAAAGCAAAGCTTTTGCATTTTCAAACCAAACCACAATTTGCATTTTCACACCAAACCAACATTTGCATTTTCAATCTAAACCACCATTAGCATTTTCAACCGAACCTCCTTTTGCATTTTCAAACCAAACCACTGTTTGCATTTTCAAACCAAACCACTGTTTGCATTTTCAAAGCAAAGCTTTTGGATTTTGAAACAAATTCTCCTTTTGCATTTTCAAAGCAAACCTTTTGAATTTTCAAACCAAACCATCATTTGCATTTTCACACCAAACCAACATTTGCATTTTCAAACCAAACCACCATTTGCAATTTCAAGCCAAACCAACATTTGCAATTTCAAGCCAAACCAACATTTGCATTTTCAATCTAAACCACCATTAGCATTTTCAAATCAAATATTTTGTATTTTCAAAGCAAACCTTTTGCATTTTCATGGCATTTTCATGGTAAACCACCTTCTGCATTTTCAAAGAAAACCACCTTCGGCATTTTCAAAGTGATCCATCTTTTGCATTTTCAAACCAAACCTCATTTTGCATGTTCAAACCAAACCATTTTTAAAATGTTCAAAGCAAATCTTCTGCGTTTTCAAACCAAATCACAAGTTGCATTTTCAAACCAAACATTTTGCATTTTCAAGCCAAACCACCATTTTCATTTTCAAACCAAACCACCTATTGCATTTTCAAACCAAATTTCCATATGCATTTTCAAACCAAACTTTCTTATGCATTTTCAAAGCAACTCAATTTTTCCATTTTCAAAGCAAACCTTTTGCAATTTCAAAGCAAACCTTCTGCATTTTCAATCCAAAGCTCCTTTTGCAGTTTGAAACCTATCCACCATTTTCGATTTCAAACTAAACAACCATTTGCATTCTGAAACCAATGCTTTTGCATTTTCAAACCAAACCTTTTACATTTTCTAACCAAACCACCGTTTGCATTTTCATATAAACACACAGTTTGCAATTTCAAACCAAACCCCCTATAGCATTTTCAAACCAAACTTACTTTTGCATTTTCAAAGCAAACCTTTTGCTTTTTCAAATCAAATCTTTTGCATTTTCGAACCAAACCTTTTGCTTTTTCAAATTAAATATTTTGAATTTTCAAACCAAACATACTTTTGCATTTTGAAATCTAACCATTTGCATTTTCAAAGCAAACCTTTTGCTTTTTTCAAGTTAAATATTTTGGATTTTCAAACCAAACCTACTGTTGCATTTGCAAACCAAACCTTTTGTACTTTCAAACCAAACCTCCATTTGCATTTTCAAACCAAATCTCCTTTTGTAGTTTCAAACCTAACCACCATTTACGTTTTCAAACCAAACCACTATTTGCATTTTCAAACCAATGCTCCATTTCCATTTTCTAACCAAACCACCATTAGCATTTTCAAACGAAACCTCCTTTTGCATTGTCAAACCAAACCAACATGTATATTTGCAAGCCAAACCACCATTTTCATTTTCAAACCAAATCCGCAGTTGCATTTTCAAAGCAAACCACCATTTGCATTTTCAAACCAAAACACAATTTGAATTTTCCGACCAAATCACCAAAGCAAACCGTTTGAATGTCAAAGCAAACCTTTTGCATTTTCAAACCAAACCACCATTTGAATATTCGAACCAAACCACTATTTGCATTTTCAAACCAAAACACCATTTGAATATTCGAACCAAACCACTATTTGCATTTTCAAACCAAACCACCATTTGAATATTCGAACCAAACCACTATTTGCATTTTCAAACCAAAACACCAATTGCATTTTCAATTCAATCCACAATTTGCATTTTCAAACCAAACCACCATTTGAATTTTCAAACCAAAACACCATTTTGCATTTTCAAAGCAAACCTTTTGCATTTGCAAAGCAAACCTTTTGCATTCCCAAAGCAAACCTTTCGCATTATCAAAACAAACCACCATTTGCATGTACACACCAAACCAACATTTGCATTTTCAAACTAATCCACCATTAACATTTTCAACCAAACATCCTTTTGCATTTTCAAACCAAATCACCTTTTGCATTTTTAAAGCAAACCTTTGGCATTTTGAAGCAAAACCTCCTTTTGCATTTTTAAAGCAAACCTTTTGCATTTTGAAGCAAAACCTCCTTTAGCATTTTCAAAGCAAACCACCATTTGCAATTTCAAACAAACCTCCTTTTGCATTTTCAAACCAAACTCCCTTTTACATTTTCAAACCAAACCTTTGCATTTTCAAAGCAAACGTTTGCTTTTACAAATTAAATCCTTTGCATTTTCAAACCAAACCTACTTTTGCATTTACAGAGCAAACCACCCTTTGCATTTCGAAACCAAACCTCTTTTTGCATTTTCAAAGCAAACTACCCTTTGCATTTTTAAAGCAAACCTTTTACATTTTCAAAGCAAACTACCATTTTCATTTTCAAACCAAACCACCTTTGCATTTTCAAAGCAAACCACTTTTTACATTTTCATAGCAAACGTTTTGCATTTTCAAAGCAAACCTTTTGTATTTGATAGCAAACCTTTTGCTTTTCCAAAGCAAACGTTTTGCATTTTTAAAACCAAACCAACATTTGCATGTTCACACCAAACCAACATTTGCATTTTCAAACTAAACCACCATTAGCATTTTCAACCAAACCTCAATGCACATATTGAGGCCCGGGGAGCCGTTGGAGACAGAGGGTGGAGCTACCTGCGCTGTGAGTATAAATCTAGCGCGGGGCTTGCTGACACAGCGGCCCGGGGAGCCGTTGGAGACAGAGGGTGCAGCTACCTGCGCTGTGAGACTGAAATCTGCAACGTTATATCTTCAAGTGAGGGAATCTGTTGGAGCATCTGATTGGTTGAAAAGGACAAGAGGAAGCAGCTGATTGGCTGCAACCCGGGGTTTATATTTCTACATTTCTGCTATAATAGTGAGATTAAACGAGAATTTACCTGTTCAAAGTTTGATCTTTATTTTATGAGGAGTTACGATGAGGGATTACGTGAAGAAGCCCCGCCTGGCGCTGGATCGGCATACTTCAAAGCAGCGGCATAAAAAACACAGAACCAATAGCCGGAGTAAAATAGTAAGGCTCAAAATAGACTAGAACTACCAGATGATCATTTACATTATGAGGGTTGGGAGTGGAGGGCACGTAATCCCTCATCGTAACTCCTCATAAAATAAAGATCAAACTTCGAACAGGTAAGTTCTCGTTTAATCTCACTATTTTACTTCAGAGTCACGTGAGTGACTACGTGAAGATTTTAAAGCTCTGTGTTTTTTATGTCGTAAATTTATTTCATACGAATCTCTGTTTAGTCAAAACAGCAGTGAGTAAATAGTATTTTAAGACATTGTTACAATTTATGTAATAAGTGCTTTAATCATAAAAAGAACAACTTTTTAATAATAACCCCTCTATCGCAGGGGAAAATTACAAAATAAATTGATAAATGATGACAATGGTAACATACATCGGTAGTATAAATCGATAATATAAATCAAAGCAAGCATTTAAAGAGAACCCAGTACTGCGTGTCCAAATCCTGGCACCGTGACAACAGGTTATTGTAGAACTTTGAAAAAATCTCTTCTCTAAACCACCCTGCGGCCTTTAAAATTTGATCGAGTGGTACGTCCTGTACCTTTGCCACGGACGTAGCTGCCGCCCTAGTGGAGTGAGATTTAAACACATCAGTGTCTATTCCTGCTAGACCCAAAACCTGTTTTAACCATCTAGAAATGGTTTGAACTGAAACTTTTGTATGTGGCTTTTTGTGTGTTATCAATAACGCTTTCTCAGAACCTCTGAGAGTTTTGGTTACCTCAATGTATTGAGTTAAATGCTTAACTACACACAATGTTTCATCAATAGGATATGCTTTAAACATTACCTTCATTCCAGTTCTTCCTGGTCTGCTTTGTTTGATCAAGTCATAAACATAAAACACAATGTTATCTGTAGTCACATGCATGCAATTCAACGGTAACAATTGCAAAGTTTGTACTCTTTGAGCTGATACCAATGCCATTAGCATTACCAACTTGACTGTGAATTTCTGCAAGACATTGAATTAATTGGAGTCCATTGTTTAAGCAAAGTGAGAACAATGCTAACATCCCAAATTTCTGTATATCTGGGCTTGGGAGGATTTTTATGGAAAATTCCTTTCATGAATCGCGATACTAATGGGTGAGACCCAACTGAATCCCGATCCGAAATTTGTCCTAAATAGGATGACAATGCACTACGAGCGCAATTAATGGCACTATAACTCAATGCTCATCAAAGTGTAACCCAGCAAGGAACTCCAATACATTTGAAATGTTTGCAGTATGATAAGATATCTTTGACTGTGTACAAAAACTTCCCATTTTCTTATATGCGACATATATTGTTTTTTTAGTGCTATTCCTCCAAGCTGCATCTATAACATCCATAGTCCTGTGCGACAGTTCAAACTCTTGCAACGGTCTGGTCAGAACCTGCAGATTTACAACTTCATATGATCATGCAATGGATGAATTTCTTTTGTTATTGGTTGTGTCACCAGATTGTCGCAACTGGGAATTGTCATACATGGTTCAATAATCATTTTAGCATCAATGGGAACCATGACTGCGTGGGCCAATTTGGCACCACCAAAATGCCTTTGGCAGCGTCTTGCGCTATTTTCTTGAGACATTGCCCAATGAGACAGAATGGGGAAAAGCATAAAATAACGTATTCCCCCAGTGTAGCGAGAAAGCATCCACCGCTACTGCCCCTGGATCGTGTTCCCAAGACATGTATTTGGGCAATTGGTGATTCAATCTAGATGCAAACAGATCAATGTCCGGTACTCCATACCGACTGACAATATTTTTGAAATTTGTGGATTTAACTTCCATTCTGTGTTGTCTTTAAATATTCGTGATCTTTTGTCTGCCACAACATTGTCTCTCCCCGAGAGATAATTTATTTTTTATTTTTTATTTTTTGCCATACACCATTGCCACATCTGGTTTACCAGATGATCACATGATATTGATCTGACACCACCCATGTGATTGATATATACCACAGCTGTGGTATTATCTATTTGTACTTGGACATGCAAATCGTTAATGAAGAGCAATAAGCTTTTAATCCATAAATGCTCCCAGTAGCTCCAATATTTAATACCATATGTTTGGAGCAAAAATCCTCTTGGACAGCCCATCTGCCTCCACAGCTGGTCTCATTATCCGTAGCCCCCCATCCGGGAGAACTTGCGTCTTTTTTAGTTTGCAAAAACACTGCTTGCTGATGAACTAAATGTTCTTAGCAGCTTGTGGAACATACTCAATCCACCAATGTAATTCTGATAAGCTTCCTTAGGCAATTGCATTGGCCTATCAAAATGGCCTGCTCGCTGAATAAGCGCTTGAATTTTTGCCCTTTGAAGATTTTGGTAATGTAGACGACCAACTCTACTGCTGGAAATGCTGCTACCAATTTACCAATAACCTTGGCAATCTCTCGGATGGAGGGATAAGGTTTGTTAATCAGGTTCTGACACACATTTGTCAAATCCAACACCTTATCCATTGGCAAAGTTACCAACATGGTAACTGAGTTAATCACAAACCCCAGATATTCAATGGTTTGGGATGGCTGTAACTTAGATTTGTTGGATGGATCAGGAACCCAACTTCTCAAACAAACTTGGAGTTGCTGAGACTGATTTTCCAGCTGACTCCTGATTAGCATTGACAATTAAAATGTCATCTAGATAAGCCATAACGATGTGTTTATTTTTTGTGCCCTTAGCAGTGCAAGTGCTGGCTTAATCCATTAGGCAAAGCTTTGTATTGCCACAGCTGTCCCATCCATAAACTTTAATTACCTGCGAAACTATGGTGAATTGGGACCGAAAATATGCATCCTTCAATCTATTGTAGCCATATAACAACCTGTTGATACCAGCTGCATTGCAGTGTTGAATGTGTCCATTTTAAAATGTTTATACTGGACAAATGTATTCAATTGTGTGAGATCTAAATTGATTCTACAACCCCCATCTTTCTTCGGTCTGGGGAATATTTGATACAATTGTTGTGGATCCTCTCTTGTTTTCTCAATAACTCCTTTCTCACACAAATACTTAACCTCTGTTGTCAATTTGAATACTTTCAAGACTGAACATCAAAGAATGATTAGGCTTATTGTGTCCCAATGGATCCATACCTCCCTTTCATTATAAACATTCGGAGTCTACCACCAATCTGAGGTTCATCCAAACATCCTTCTTTAATAGGATAAAGTTTTTGTACCTCTCCAACTGTAACAAAATGATCTCCTTTCCCAATAAATGGGTGTGCATTCCGCTGTGCTGGCTGGTAATTCTTCCTTATCATACTCTCCTCGGCTCGTTCAAGCTCCAAAATCAAATCCCCTTCTCATATGACCAGCCTTTCTGGCCAAACTGAAGGGTTTCACAAGGCAACAGTTTTTGCCTCTTCATCCATTTCTTTAATTTGTTTAGACTTCCTCTGAACAAATAACCAAGAGCTTGAACATTGCTTGCCCTGCACAACCCTGAAAAAACCTGGATGTAAAAGAGGCCGAATGGCAATCTTCCATTTTATATATTTTATCTCAAAATGAGTTGCAGAATAAGCCCACATATGTTTTTTATTCTGAACTTTGGTCATTCCACAACCTTCCAGCTTGTCTTCCAAAAGACAGTGATGCCAAAATTAGCTTGAGGATTCTTTGAATCGTAATTCCTGCGCCCGCATTATTGCTGACATTGGCGCCCAAAAAAGCTGGATTCATCATAGGTACCTTCTTTGAGGTACAATAATAGGTGTTTTAATCCGATATGCTGTCTTAATCATAACAGCTTTTTTGAGGCAGGTGAGAGACCATATAATTAACATTGGCCGCCAGGTTTCATTACATGGCCTCACCGCCTCCTCCAGGTATAGTAACTTTGTGCCGCATCGGACACACCTGGATTTGTATTGTGGTGGGTACGTCTGACCACAAACACCACTTTCAGGGTCAGTCTCATACAGCCCTGGTACTCCTGAAACTTGTTCAATGAGACTTCTTCCAGCCGAATCCCAGGCACTGGAGTTTCAATTCCTAATTCAAACTGGCACCATATTCATGTATATGGAACCCCCTCAGGGGCTGCCTGGGAATATTCTGGGTACTTAGACCCTTGGTTGATATTGTTTGGAGTATTTTTCCTCCATTAGATCCATACTTAGCCAAAGGCTTTCCTTTCAGGATCTTTCAGAACCTCCGGCTTTTCAAGCTTCTTTCTTTTACATTTTGGGCACTGGGTTTTCAAAGTTTTTGTTTGTGGAGCAACCAAAGGCCCACTAACGGGTATTTCAACGGCCACCGGTATCGGAACCCACTCCGCAATAATCTGCTGTCCCGACTTTCCTACACCCCAGGACGCACGTTTTACCCGCGAATTTTTAAAACATTTTTATTTTTATTTTAACTCCTCCTGGTTTACCACCAGCCTACGGAGTTTTTAGAAAACGCCCTGGAAGTAAAATAATTTGACTTACCTGCGGGCCGTTTCCGTTCCGCTGTGTGGAGCTGCGCTCTGCAGCTCTTCCTCTACCGATAGCGTCGACGTAATGCCGATCCAGCGCCAGGCGGGGCTTCTTCACGTAGTCACTCACGTGACTCCGAAGTAAAATCTTTGTTTTTGCCTACAGGTTTAAGGATCCTGGGAGCTAAGGATTCTGGGTGTTAGGGATTCAGTATTTATTAGTATTTATTAGTAAAGTTTAAAGAATAAAGTCTTGTGTTTAATAAATATTAATTTAAAAATAATATATATTTAATACAGAGTAATTTGTGAGTAAGATGTCAGTGGAGATTGGCCCCATGGTTTGCTCAGCCTGCAACATGTGGGAGATCAGGGATATGGTCGGTGTCCCTGATTACTACATTTGCAGGAAGTGTGCCCAGCTGCAGCTCCTGGCAGACCGCATTGAACGATTGGAGCTGCAGCTGGACTCATACTGGAGCATCCACGATGCAGAGAAAGTCGTGGATAGCACGTACAGCGAGTTGGTCACACCACAGGTAAAAGGTAAGAGGACAGAAAGGGAGCGGGTGGCCAATAGCCAGCAAAGCAGTAGGCAGATAGTGCAGGAGCCCCCTGCGGTCATCTCCTTACTAAACAGGTTTACCATTTTGGATACTGCTGAGGGAGATGGCTCATCAGGGTAATGCAGCAGCAGCCAAGTTCATGGCACCAAGGGTGGCTCTGCAGCACATGATGGGGGAAAAAAGAGGGGAAGGGCTATAGTAATAGGGGATTCAATTGTCAGGGGAATAGATAGGTGTTTCTGCGGCCGGAAAAGAGACTCCAGGATGGTATGTTGCCTCCCTGGTGCAAAGGTCAGGGATGTCACTGAACGGCTGCAGAACATTCTGGAGGGGTAGGGTGAACAGCCAGTTGTCGTGGTTATCATATTGGCACCAACGATATAGGTTAAAAAAAAAGGGATGAGGTCCTACAAGGTGAATTTAGGGAGCTAGGAGATAAAATATAAAGTAGGACCTCAAAGGTAATAATCTCTGGATTATTACCAGTACCACGGGCTAGTCCGAGTAGAAATAAGAGGATATTGCAAATGAATACGTGGCTTGAAAAATGGTGCAAGGGGGAGGGATTAAAATTTTTAGGGCACTGGAACCATTTCTGGGAGAGGTGGGACCAGTACAAACAGGACGGTCTGCACCTGGGCTGGAATGGAACCAATGTCCTTGGGGGAGTATTTGCTAGTGCTGTCGGGGAGGATTTAAACTAATGTGGCAGGGGGATGGGTACAAGAGCAGAGAGGCAGGTGGGTGTAAAACGAGGGTGGAAGCAATAGGGAGCAAGGTGAAAAGTAAAAGTGGCAGGCAGACAAAACCAGGGAAAAAATCAAAAAGGGCCACTTCTCAACAAAATTGTATAAGGGGTAAGAACGTTGTAAAAACAAGCCTGAAGGCTTTATGTCTCAATGCAAGGAGTATTCGTAATAAGGTGGATGAGTTGAACGTGCAGATAGCTATTAATGAGTATGATATAGTTGGGATCACGGAGACATGGCTCCAGGGTGACCAAGGCTGGGAACTGAACATCCAGGGATATTCAATATTCAGGAGGGATAGAGAGAAAGGAAAAGGAGGTGGGGTAGCGTTGGTGGTTAGAGAGGAGATTAACGCAATGGAAAGGAAGGACATTAGCTTGGAGCATGTGGATTCAGTATGGGTAGAACTGCGAAACACTAAGGGGCAGAAAACACTAGTGGGAGTTGTGTACAGGCTACCTAACAGTAGTAGTGAAGTTGGGGATGGTATCAAACAGGAAATTAAAAATGCGTGCGACAAAGGCAAAACAGTTATAATGGGTGACTTCAATCTACATATAGATTGGGTGAATCAAATTGACAGGGGCGCTGAGGAAGAGGATTTTTTGGAAAGTATGCGGGATAGTTATCTAAATCAACATGTAGAGGAACCAACGAGAGAGCAGGCTATTTTAGACTGGGTATTGAGTAATGAGGAAGGGTTAGTTAGCAGTCTCGTTGTGCGTCCCCCCTTGGGCAAGAGTGACCATAATATGGTCGAGTTCTTCATTAGGATGGAGAGTGATATTGTTAATTCAGAAACAATGGTTCTGACCTTAAAGAAAGGTAACTTTGAGGGTATAAGACGTGAATTGGCCAAGATTGACTGGCAATCAATTTTAAAAGGGTTGACAGTGGATACGCAATGGAAGACATTTAAAGACTGCATGGATGAACTATAAAAATTGTTCATCCCAGTTTGGCAAAAGAATAGATCAGGGAAGGTAGTGCATCCGTGGATAACAATGGAAATCAGGGATAGTATCAAAGCAAAGAATGATGCGTACAAAGTAGCCAGAAAAAGCAGCATGCCAGAGGACTGGGAGAAATTCAGAGACCTGCAGAGAAGGACAAAGGGCTTGATTAGGAAAGGAAAAATAGATTATGAAAGAAAACTGGCAGGGAACATAAAAACTGACTGCAAAAGTTTTTATAGATGTGAAGAGAAAGAGATTAGTTAAAACAAATGTAGGTCCCTTGCAGTCGGAAACAGGTGAGTTGATCATGGGGAACAAGGATATGGCAGACCAATTGAATAACTACTTTGGTTCCGTCTTCACTAAGGAAGACATAAATAATCTGCCGGAAATAGCAGGGGACCGCAGGTCAAAGGAGTACTTGAGTGAAATCCAGGTTAGTCGGGAAGTGGTGTTGGGTAAATTGAATGGATTAAAGGCCGATAAATCCCCAAGGCCAGATAGGCTGCATCCCAGAGTACTTAAGGAAGTAGCTCCGGAAATAGTGGATGCATTAGTGATAATCTTTCAAAACTCTTTAGATTCTGGAGTAGTTCCTGAGGATTGGCGGGTAGCAAACGTAATCCCTCTTTTTAAGAAGGGGGGAGAGAGAAAACGGGGAATTACAGACCAGTTAGTCTAACATCGGTAGTGGGGAAACTGCTAGAGTCAGTTATTAAAGATGGGATAGCAGCACATTTGGAAAGTGGTGAAATCATTGGACAAAGTCAGCATGGATTTACCAAAGGTAAATCATGTCTGACGAATCTTGTGGAATTTTTCGAGGATGTAAGTAGTAGCGCGGATGGGGGAGAACCAGTGGATGTGGTGTATCTGGACTTCCAGAAGGCTTTCGACAAGGTCCCCCATAAGCGATTAGTATATAAACTTAAAGCATATGGCATTGGGGGTTCAGTATTGATGTGGATAGAGAACTGGCTGGCAAACAGGAAGTAAATAGTAGGAGTTAACGGGTCGTTTTCACAATGGCAGGCAGTGACTAGTGGGGTACCGCAAGGCTCAGTGCTGGGACCCCAGCTATTTACAATATACATAAATGATCTGGATGAGGGAATTGAAGGCAATATCTCCAAGTTTGCGGATGACACTGGGGGGCAGTGTTAGCTGTGAGGAGGATGCTAGGAGAATGCAAGGTGACTTGGATAGGCTGGGTGAGTGGGCAAATGTTTGGAAGATGCAGTATAATGTGGATAAATGTGAGGTTATCCCCTTTGGTGGCAAAAATAGGAAAACCGACTACTATCTAAATCGTGGCGATTAGGAAAAGGGGAGATGCAGCGCGACCTGGGTGTCATGGTACACCAGTCATTGAAAGTAGGCATGCAGGTACAGCAGGCAGTGAAGAAAGCCAATGGTATGTTTCATAGCAAAAGGATTTGAGTATAGGAGCAGGGAGGTTCTACTTCAGTTGTATAGGGTCTTGGTGAGGCCACACCTGGAGTATTGCGTACAGTTCTGGTCTCCAAATCTGAGGAAGGACATTATTGCCATAGATGGAGTGCAGAGAATGTTCACCAGACTGATTCCTGGGATGTCAGGACTGTCTTATGAACAAAGACTGCATAGACTCGGTTTATACTCTCTAGAATTTAGGAGATTGAGAGGGGATCTTATAGAAACTTACAAGATTCTTAAGGGGTTGGACAGGCTAGATGCAGGAAGATTGTTCCCGATGTTGGGGAGGTCCATGACAAGGGGTCACAGCTTAAGAATAAGGGGGAAATCCTTTAGGACCGAGATGAGAAGGACTTTTTTCACACAGAGAGTGGTGGGTCTCTGGAACTCTCTGCCACAGAGGGTAGTTGAGTCCAGTTCATTGGCTATATTTAAGAGGGAGTTAGATGTGGCCCTTGTGGCTAAGGGGATCAGAGGGTATGGAGAGAAGGCAGGTACGGGATACTGAGTTGGATGATCAGCCATGATCATATTGAATGGCGGTGCAGGCTCGAAGAGCCGAATGGCCTACTCCTGCACCTAATTTCTATGTTTCTATGTTTCTATGACCTCTCTAAATTAAACAACATTCAAAGCAGAGCTAGACAGACTCGATACATAA
The DNA here is from genome assembly GCA_963514005.1 of Raja brachyura. Next base: position 31,781 of record CAUPSL010000801.1, on the reverse strand, counting down.
GTATATTTACAGCGACTGTAGGATCTGCAACAAGGGGTTTTGGATTCAAGATAAGGGGTGAAACATTTAGGGCCGAGACATTTCTTCATTGTGAATATGGTGAGCCATTGAAATTCACCCCACAGAAAATGGTAGATGGCAGGCCACTGAATCTTGTTAAGTAGGGGATAGATTTATTTGACATAAAATGCATCCAAATTTATCGGGAGAGAATTGGAATATGAGATTGTTTTGAATTATTGAACAGGCTCAAAGTGACAAATAATCCACCCTGATTCTCTTTTGCATGTTTCATTAGGTTTTGGGATGGTTTGATCTTTTCTTTGTCCTTCACACTTCTGATGTTTATTTACACATTGTGAAATTTAATCGAGATAAAAAACAGGAAGCGAAACAGCCCAGAGCTCAGATAGATGAATCATTGTGGTTAACTTGCAAGACAGCTCTTCCTGCAGCCTTGACCATTTCTCTGAATTTTGCATCATGTCCTGAATGCAGCGCTGCCAACTCTCACACAATGAGCGTGAGAATCATGCATTTCGACAAATGGTCACGCTCTGTCGTGAGAAATTCTGTGATCAACGAAAATTTAAAAATGCATATCAACTGCATGGGCCACGGGTGTTGGAGATTCAGACGGGGAGCCGGGGCTGGCGAGTGTTTGCCGGGCTGGCGAGTGCAGGACCTTGTCTTCATACCATCTCCACAAAGACTAGATTAGATAGGTTTGGTTATAACAAAAAAACAGATCACTTTAATGATAGAAATCTCCTGACATCCTTGATCACATCCTCCATCACAAGCAGTACTTGGAACAGCAAGTTGACAAAGCCCATCTATCACACACCATAGAAAACTGGGGACATTAGAAGAAAGACATCCTTGCCATAGAGGGGGTACAGAGAAGATTCACCAGACTGATTCCTGGGATGTCAGGACTTTCATATGAGGAAAGATTGGATAGACTCGGTTTGTACTCGATGGAATTTAGAAGATTGAGGGGGGATCTTATAGAAACCTACAAAATTCTTAAGGGGTTGGACAAGCTAGATGCTGGAAGATTGTTCCCGATGTTGGGGGAGTCCAGAACAAGGGGTCACAGTCTAAGGATAAGGGGGAATTCCTTTAGGACCGAAATGAGGAAAACATTCTTTACACAGAGAGTGGTGAGTCTCTGGAATTCTCTGCCACAGAAGGTAGTTGAGGCCAGTTCATTGGCTATATTTAAGAGGGCGTTAGATGTGGCACTTGTGGCTAAAGGGATCAGGGGGTATGGAGAGAAGGCAGGTACGGGATACTGAGTTGGATGATCAGCCATGATCACATTGAATGGCGGTGCAGGCTCGAAGGGCCGAATGGCCTACTCCTGCACCTATTTTCTATGTTTCTATGTTTCTATCTACAAAGACCTTGGCACATCAACCAGAAACAAGTAGAATAACTGTAGAGGGAGAAACAGCAGCAGGTGAGAAAATTCTACATTCACCTCAAAATATCAAACACTGGATGGACAGGGCCTGGAAAATTAACTCTAGGCCGAATGTTTCAAGGTCAGTTTATCGTCATATTGAACCAATTAAGGTACAGTGAAATTCAAATGTGTCTGCAGTAGTGAATCCTACAGGGCAGCAGATTAATTGACATGTTCATAATCAAACTGGCACGGCAACATGCCAGCTATATCACAGACCACTTCACACAGACAGTGAACTCCCTGACTGAGTTGACCAATGCTATAGCTCTTGCCATGGGCATCAAACCCTGTACACAAACAGGGACATGTAATCAGTTCAACATATTTAGAGAACTTGACAGACGGCTCAGACTCTACAACTGGAAGAAATACTTTGAATTAAATGGCTTAAGTCAGAGGAACAGCGAAGGGGAAGGATTTTTCCCAAGTTCCTGCCAACATTTGGCATAATGGGAAGAGAATGTCTAACCATAAATGACACTTCCAGCAGCCTGGGACCCAGTCTTTGGAGATACGCAGTGGAAACTGAACATCACCCCTTAGAAACATAGAAAATAGGTGCAGTAGGAGGCCATTCGGCCCGTCGAGCCTTCATTGTGATCATGTCTGATTGCCCCAAATCAATAACCCGTGCGTGCCTTCTCCCCATATCCCTTGACTCCACTAGCCCCTAGAACTCTATCGAACTCTCTCTTAAATTCAGCCAGTGATTTGGCCTCCAATGCCCTCTGTAGCAGGGAATTCCACAAACTCACAACTCTGGGTGAAAAAGGTTTTTCTCACCTTAAATAACCTCCCCTTTATTCTAAGACTGTGGCCCCTGGTTCTGGACTCGCCCAACATTGGGAACATTTTTCCTGCATCTAACTTGTCCAGTCCTTTTATGTTTCCATGAGATCCTCCCTCATCCTTCTAAACTCCAATGAATACAAGCCTAGTCTTTTGAATCTTTCCACCTATGACAGTCCCGCCATCCCAGGGATCAATCTCGTAAACTTACGCTGCACTGCCTCGATCACAAGGATGTCCTTCTTCAAATTAGGAGATGAAAACTGTACGCAATACTCCAGATGTGGTCTCACCAGAGCCCTATACAACTGCAGAAGAACCTCTTTACTCCTTCACAGGGAGGGGAACATTAAATAATTTGAGGCACTTCCCATACTCAGACTAAACCAAATATAGATTCAGACTGACTAAAAACTACAGCAGAGTGAACAGAAGGGGCAGGATTAGTAAATTGGAAACTTGAAACAGTGTCCATAAATATTAAACTACTTTCCCTTCGACAGACCCAACTAGGGAATATAACTAGGTCTAAAAACAAAGAGCAGGAGATACTCAGCAGATCAGGCAGTATCTTCGTCACCACAAAGTGAATGGATAAGCATCATTTAGATCAGGACCCTTGTTCAGATTGAAGATGTAGATGGGGAGAATGCTGAAGAGATGAGGTGGGCCAAACCCATGCAACTGGTAGGTGGATAGAGGCACTTTGTACCCATCATGTTCCCCACAGATGCTGCCTGACCCGCTGAGTTACTCCAGCACTCTGTGAAACGTCACCTATCCATGTTCTCCACAGATGCTGCCTGACCCGCTGAGTTACTCCAGCACTCTGTGAAACGTCACCTATCCATGTTCCCCACAGATGCTGCCTGACCCGCTGAGTTACTCCAGCATTTTATCTTTTGAGCAAGAGCATTCAAATATCTTTACAAATCTCTACAACAGTCTGTCCAATCCAAAGCTCAATGAATGACCACTCCACACATCACACACTGATTCCTTTCACCTGAAAGTCCTTCACAAGAACTCATAATAAACAAACTTTGATTAGGGGAGCTAACATTAACCATTTCACACAAGTGATTAACAACTAGTTCACATTAACTTTCCTCAACCAAGTACAATGTAGATCCACTTTAACTTCCTCGCTGTCTTAATCACAACAATTAGTCATCAACTGAAAACCAGTCTTCATAAAGTGCCCCAATTAAAACACAATTGGACAGCTATCAAGGAGACAAATTCATTCTTGCCACTGCCTTCATGAAGTAAACGGAACCACACCCAGAAATCAGTCTGAAGGCTCCCAACCCAAAATCTCACCTATCCATGTTCTCCACAGATGCTGCCTGACCCACTGAGTTACTCCAGCACTCTGTGAAACGTCACCTATCCATGTTCTCCACAGATGCTGCCTGACCCGCTGAGTTACTCCAGCACTCTGTGAAACGTCACCTATCCATGTTCTCCACAGATGCTGCCTGACCCACTGAGTTACTCCAGCACTATGTGAAACGTCACCTATCCATGTTCGCCACAGATGCTGCCTGACCCACTGAGTTACTCCAGCACTCTGTGAAACGTCACCTGTCCATGTTCCCCACAGATGCTGCGTGACCCACTGAGTTACTGCAGCACTCTGTGTTAGCTTTCATAGCAAAAGGATTTGAGTATAGGAGCAGGGAGGTTCTCCTTCAGTTGTACAGAGTCTTGGTGAGACCACACCTGGAGTATTGCGTACAGTTCTGGTCTCCAAATCTGAGGAAAGACATTATTGCCATGGAGGGAGTGCGGAGAAGGTTCACCAGACTGATTCCTGGGATGTCAGGACTGTCTTATGAAGAAAGACTGGATAGACTAGGTTTATACTGTCTAGAATTTTGGAGATTGAGAGGGGATCTTATAGAAACTTACAAAATTCTTAAGGGGTTGGACAGACTAGATGCAGGAAGATTGTTCCCGATGTTGGGGAAGTCCAGGACAAGGGGTCACAGCTTAAGGATAAGGGAGAAATCCTTTAAGACCGAGATGAGAAAGACTTTTTGAACACAGAGAGTGGTGAGTCTCTGGAACTGTCTGCCACAGAGGGTAGTTGAGACCAGTTTGTTGGTTATATTTAAGAGGGAGTTAGATGTGGCCCTTGTGGCTAAAGGGATCAGGGGGTATGATTAAAGGCAGGTACGGGATACTGAGTTGGATGATCAGCCATGATCATATTGAATGGCGGTGCAGGCTCGAAGGGCCGAATGCCCTCTACTCCTGCACCTATTGTCTATGTTTCTATGTGTCCTTTTTTGTAAACCAGCATCTGCAGTTTCTTGATTTTCATCCCAAATCTTCCCTGGTTTCAGGGCTTTTACTAAGTTTGGCATCTGGGCAATGGGTGCATTACGGGGAAAGAAAACAGGACACAGACCAATAAAGAACCATTTTGCAGTAAAGTGCACAATTATATCTCATTTGTAGACAGAGCTCCCAATGTGCAGTGAATTCACATAACGGGTCGCTCCAGTTTGTAGTTAACACTCCCACCATGTGGTGATCCGCTGCACTGCAGGCCCGTCCAGTTTGTGGTCAACACTCCCACCGTGTGGTTTAAGACCGAACTGCAGATGTTGGAAAAATCAAAGGTCGACAAATGCTAGAGCAACTTAGCGGGTGAGGCAGCATCTATGGAGAGAAGTTTCAGGTCGAGACCCTTCTTCAGACTGAAGTTGGGGTGGGGGGGGGGCGGGATAAATCTATTAGTAAATAATATTAGTAAATCCAAAGGGTTTCTACAGCTATATTAATAGCAAAAGGATAACGAGGGATAACATTGGACCATTAGAGAGCCAGAATGGACAGCTATCTGCAGAGCCAAAAGAGATGGGGGAGATATTGAACAATTTCTTTTCTTCGGTATTCACCAAGGAGAAGGATATTGAACTCTTTGAGGTAAGGGAAAAAAGTAGAGCAGCTATGGAAACTATGAGATTCAAAGAGGAAGAAGTAAAGAGGAAGAAGGAAGACACTTTTGAAAAATATAAAAGTGGATAAGTCTCCAGGTCCAGACAGGACATTCCCTAAGACATTGAGGGAAGTTAGTGTAGAAATAGCAGGTGCTATGACAGAAATATTTCAGATGTCATTAGAAACGGGAATAGTGCCTGAGGATTGGCGTACTGCGCATGTTGTTCCATTGTTTAAAAAGGGTTCAAAGACTAAACCTAGCAATTATAGACCTGTTAGTTTGACGTCAGTGGTGGGCAAATTAATGGAAAGGATACTTAGAGATAATATATATAAGCATCTGGATAAACAGGGTCTGATCAAGAACAGTCAACATGGATTTGTGCCTGGAAGGTCATGTTTGACAAACCTTCTTGAATTTTTTGAAGAGGTTACTAGGGAAATTGATGAGGGTAAAGCAGTGGATGTTGTCTATATGGATTTCAGTAAGGCCTTTGACAAGGTTCCCCATGGAAGGTTGGTTAAGAAGGTTCAATCTTTGGGTGTTAATGGCGGAGTAGCAAGATGGATTCAACAGTGGCTGAATGGGAGATGCCAGAGAGTAATAGAAACATAGAAAATAGGTGCAGGAGTAGGCCATTCGGCCCTTCGAGCCTGCACCGCCATTCAATGGGATCATGGCTGATCATCCAACTCAGTATCCCGTACCTGCCTTCTCTCCATACCCCCTGATCCCTTTAGCCACAAGTGCCACATCTAACACCCTCTTAAATATAGCCAATGAACTGGCCTCAACTACCTTCTGTGGCAGAGAATTCCAGAGACTCACGACTCTCTGTGTAAAGAATGTTTTCCTCATTTCGGTCCTAATGGTGGATGGCTGTTTGTCAGGTTGGAAGCCGGTGACCAGTGGGGTGCCTCAGGTCCACTGTTGTTTGTCATGTACATCAATGATCTAGATGATGGGGTGGAAAATTGGATAAGTAAGTATGCAGATGATACTAAGATAGGGGGGTGCTGTGGATAACGAAGTAGATTTTCAAAGTCTACAGAGAGATTTGGGCCATTTGGAAGAGTGGGCTGAAAGATGGCAGATGGAGTTTAATGCTGATAAGTGTGAGGTGCTACATCTTGGCAGGACAAATCAAAATAGGACGTACATGGTAAATGGTAGGGAATTGAGGAATGCTGTGGAACAGAGGGATCTAGGAATAACTGTGCATAGTTCCCTGAAGGTGGAATCACATGTAGATAGGGTGGTAAAGAAAGCTTTTGGTGTGCTGGCCTTTATAAATCAGAGCATTGAATATAGGAGTAGGGAAGTAATGTTAAAATTGTACAAGGCATTGGTGAGACCAATTCTGGAGTATGGTGTACAATTTTCGTCACCTAATTATAGGAAGGATGTCAACAAAATAGAGAGAGTACAGAGGAGATTTACTAGAATGTTGCCTGGGTTCCAGCAACTAAGTTACAGAGAAAGGTTGAACAAGTTAGGTCTTTATTCTTTGGAGCGCAGAAGGTTAAGGGGGGACTTGATTGAGGTCTTTAAAATGATGAAAGGGATAGACAGAGTTGACGTGGATAAGCTTTTCCCATTGAGGGTAGGGAAGATTCAAACAAGAGGGCATGACATGAGAATGAAGGGACAGAAGTTTAGGGGTAACATGAGGGGGAACTTCTTTACTCAGAGAGTGGTGGCTGTGTGGAATGATCTTCCTGCAGAAGTGGTGGAGGCAGGATCGATTTTTACATTTAAGAGTAAAGTGGATAGGTATATGGACGGGAGGGGTATGGAGGGGTATGGTCTGAGTGCAGGTAGATGGGACTAGGGGAAAATGAATGGTCGGCACGGACTGGAAGGGCCGAGAAGGCCTGTTTCCGTGCTGTAATTGTTATATGGTTATAGGGTTAAACCGCCCGACAATTTCAGCGCTGGAGTAAAAATATTAATCCGCTTCTAATGCCGTCAACGCCAACAACGGGACGGATTTCACGTACGGGACATCTAAAGGTCAGCAGTTTATTTTACAATTCTTTGTGCTGGTCACAACAGGGCCTGACAGAGAGTGGTAGCTGTGTGGAATCAGCTTCCAGTGGAAGTAAGTAAATTGGCTAGGTATATGGACAGGAAAGGAATAGAGGGTTATGGTCTGAGGTCAGGTAGATGGGACTAGGTGAGAGTAAGTGTTGGGCACGGACTAGAAGGGCCGAGATGGCCTGTTTCCGTGATGTCATTGTTATACGGTTATTACTTTAAATTTAAAAACAAACCGCCATCGAGCAACTGCCAGCTGAAGCCACGCCCTCGATCGGCAGTGACATCGCGGCGCACGGCGGGCGGGGAGGGCAGTGATGTCATGGCGCAGGGCGGGCAGGGAGGGCAGTGATGTCACGGCGCAGGGCGGGCGGGGAGGGCAGTGATGTCACGGCACAGGGCGGGCGGGGATGACGCACCCTTCCTTGGCTCACTTGACCCCTCTCTCTCCCCCCCCCCCCCCATTCAGCGGAGCTGTAGGATCTTTGGTGGGACTACAGTGAACAGACAGGACTGGAAAAGCAACATCCACAGAATCATTCCTTGTTCACTAAAATGTGTCAGCTTTGAACATTGTTGTCTGAACTCCAGAAATATAATGGGCAGATAATACAACGGGCCTCAACAGTCGAAGACACCGCTGGCATTGTTGCAATCTTTATTTACAGGTTTATCTAAAGAACTGAATTTCTGGCCATTGGACGTATAAACATTATGGAGAGTACTGCAAAGAGGGGGAGAGAGGGGATTGAAATCAACATGAGAACATGGAGACTGACCTCAGCAGAGAGGAGCTAGTGGAATGAGATGATATAGACTGTGAAACAGGGATCATCCCAGTTATTCCCTCATCCTTCCCCGGATACTCTGTTTCTCAGTGTCACTCACCACCTCTCACCCTTGCTTGTTCCCCCACATTCCCCACCAAAATGTACCACCTGCTCCCTGGATACTCTGTGTGGAATTTCTGCTCAGTTTGCATCCTTCCTTTCACCAATGATACCTGCGTTCCTGAAAAATAAAATACCCTGTTCTACTTTCTACACTTTAAAAGGGTCGTAACCCATCGCTTTCAATTCCTCCCATAGATGCGGTCTGACCCATTGAGTTACTCCAGCGCTTTGTGTTTAGCTCAAGATCCCAGCATCTGCAGTTCCCTGTTCCTCATTCTCACATTGCCAGCTTAGTGCGACAAGCAGGATAATTGATCAGGGCAGAATGGACCAATGCATGTGTTTCTAATTGATCTGCAATGGCCACAGAAGTGAAGGTGACTTGTTTATGTCTCTCCACAGAAACAGGCCGTATATTCCCCAACAGCCCCTTGACACATTTTATACTCCACAACAACCTCCTGTAACATGGCAGCATTTGGACACACAGTTGTGTGGTGGAACTACAGTACAGGGGGCACTGGGGAATGAATGTATGTGTGGTGGAACTACAGTACAGGGGGCTGGAGAATGAACGTATATGTGGTGGAACTACAGTACAGGGGGCTGGAGAATGAATGTATGTGTGGTAGAACTACAGTACAGGGGGCTGGAGAATGAATGTATGTGTGGTGGAACTACAGTACAGGGGGCACTGGAGAATGAATGTATGTGTGGTGGAACTACAGTACAGGGGGCACTGGAGAATGAAGGTATGTGTGGTGGAACTACAGTACAGGGGGCACTAGAGAATGAACGTATGTGTGGTGGAACCACAGTACAGGGGGCTGGAGAATGAATGTATGTGTGGTGGAACTACAATAGAGGGGACACTGGAGAATGAATGTATGTGTGGTGGAACTACAGTACAGGGGGCACTGGAGAATGAATGTATGTGTGGTGGAACTACAATACAGGGGACACTGGAGAATGAATGTATGTGTGGTGGAACTACAGTACAGGGGGCACTGGAGAATGAATGTATGTGTGGTGGAACTACAGTACAGGACACTGGAGAATGAATGTATGTGTGGTGGAACTACAGTACAGGACAATGGAGAATGAATGTATGTGTGGTGGAACTACAGTACAGGACACTGGAGAATGAATGTATGCGTGGTGCAACTACAGTACAGGGGGCTGGAGAATTAATGTATGTGTGGTGGAACTACAGTACAGAGGGCTGGAGAATGAATGTATGTGTGGTGGAACTACAGTACAGGACACTGGAGAATGAATGTATGCGTGGTGGAACTACAGTACAGGGGGCACTGGAGAATGAATGTATGTGTGGTGGAACTACAGTACAGGGGGCTGGAGAATGAATGTATGTGTGGTGGAACTACAGTACAGGGGGCTGGAGAATGAATGTATGTGTGGTGGAACTACAGAACAGGACACTGGAGAATGAATGTATGTGTGGTGGAACTACAGTACAGGGGGCTGGAGAATGAATGTATGTGTGGTGGAACTACAGTACAGGGGGCTGGAGAATCAATGTATGTGTGGTGGAACTAAAGTACAGGGGGCACTGGAGAATGAATGTATGTGTGGTGGAACTACAGTACAGGGGGCTGGAGAATGAATGTATGTGTGGTGGAACTACAGTACAGGGGCTGGAGAATGAATGTATGTGTGGTGGAACTACAGTACAGGGGGCTGGAGAATGAATGTATGTGTGGTGGAACTACAGTACAGGGGCTGGAGAATGAATGTATGTGTGGTGGAACTACAGTACAGGGGCTGGAGAATGAATGTATGTGTGGTGGAACTACAGTACAGGGGGCTGGAGAATGAATGTATGTGTGGTGGAACAACAGTACAGGGGGCTGGAGAATGAATGTATGTGTGGTGGAACTACAGTACACGACACTGGAGAATGAATGTATGTGTGGTGGAACTACAGTACAGGTCACTGGAGAATGAACGTATGTGTGGTGGAACTACAGTACAGGGGGCACTGGAGAATGAATGTATGTGTGGTGGAACTACAGTACAGGGGGCACTGGAGAATGAATGTATGTGTGGTGGAACTGCAGTACAGGGGGCTGGAGAATGAATGTATGTGTGGTGGAACTACAGAACAGGGGGCACTGGAGAATGAATGTATGTGTGGTGGAACTACAGTACAGGGGGCTGGAGAATGAATGTATGTGTGGTGGAACTACAGTACAGGGCACTGGAGAATGAATGTATGTGTGGTGGAACTACAGTACAGGGGGCACTGGAGAATGAATGTATGTGTGGTGGAACTACAGTACAGGGGGCTGGAGAATGAATGTATGTGTGGTGGAACTACAGTACAGGGGGCTGGAGAATGAATGTATGTGTGGTGGAACTACAGTACAGGGGGCACTGGAGAATGAATGTATGTGTGGTGGAACTACAGTACAGGGGGCTGGAGAATGAACGTATGTGTGGTGGAACTACAGTACAGGACGCTGGAGAATGAATGTATGTGTGGTGGAACTACAGTACAGGGGGCTGGAGAATGAATGTATGTGTGGTGGAACTACAGTACAGGGCACTGGAGAATGAATGTATGTGTGGTGGAACTACAGTACAGGTCACTGGAGAATGAATGTATGTGTGGTGGAACTACAGTACAGGGGGCACTGGAGAATGAATGTATGTGTGGTGGAACTACAGTATAGGACACTGGAGAATGAATGTATGTGTGGTGGAACTACAGTACAGGGGGCACTGGGGAATGAATGTATGTGTGGTGGAACTACAGTACAGGGGGCACTGGAGAATGAATGTATGTGTGGTGGAACTACAGTACAGGGGGCACTGGAGAATGAATGTATGTGTGGTGGAACTACAATAGAGGGGACACTGGAGAATGAATGTATGTGTGGTGGAACTACAGTACAGGGGGCACTGGAGAATGAAGGTATGTGTGGTGGAACTACAGTACAGGGGGCACTAGAGAATGAACGTATGTGTGGTGGAACCACAGTACAGGGGGCTGGAGAATGAATGTATGTGTGGTGGAACTACAATACAGGGGGCTGGAGAATGAATGTATGTGTGGTGGAACTACAATAGAGGGGACACTGGAGAATGAATGTATGTGTGGTGGAACTACAGTACAGGGGGCACTGGAGAATGAATGTATGTGTGGTGGAACTACAATACAGGGGGCTGGAGAATGAATGTATGTGTGGTGGAACTAAAGTACAGGGGGCACTGGAGAATGAATGTATGTGTGGTGGAACTACAATAGAGGGGACACTGGAGAATGAATGTATGTGTGGTGGAACTACAGTACAGGGGGCACTGGAGAATGAATGTATGTGTGGTGGAACTACAGTACAGGACACTGGAGAATGAATGTATGTGTGGTGGAACTACAGTACAGGACACTGGAGAATGAATGTATGCGTGGTGGAACTACAGTACAGGGGGCACTGGAGAATGAATGTATGTGTGGTGGAACTACAGTACAGGGGGCTGGAGAATGAATGTATGTGTGGTGGAACTACAGTACAGGGGGCTGGAGAATGAATGTATGTGTGGTGGAACTACAGTACAGGACACTGGAGAATGAATGTATGTGTGGTGGAACTACAGTACAGGGGGCTGGAGAATGAATGTATGTGTGGTGGAACTACAGTACAGGGGGCTGGAGAATGAATGTATGTGTGGTGGAACTACAGTACAGGGGGCACTGGAGAATGAATGTATGTGTGGTGGAACTACAGTACAGGGGGCTGGAGAATGAATGTATGTGTGGTGGAACTACAGTACAGGGGGCTGGAGAATGAATGTATGTGTGGTGGAACCACAGTACAGGACACTGGAGAATGAATGTATGTGTGGTGGAACTACCGTACAGGTCACTGGAGAATGAATGTATGTGTGGTGGAACTACAGTACAGGGGGCACTGGAGAATGAATGTATGTGTGGTGGAACTACAGTACAGGGGGCTGGAGAATGAATGTATGTGTGGTGGAACTACAGTACAGGTGGCACTGGAGAATGAAGGTATGTGTGGTGGAACTACAGTACAGGGGGCTGGAGAATGAATGTATGTGTGGTGGAACTACAGTATAGGGGGCACTGGAGAATGAATGTATGTGTGGTGGAACTACAGTACAGGGGGCTGGAGAATGAATGTATGTGTGGTGGAACTACAGTACAGGGGGCAGTGGAGAATGAATGTATGTGTGGTGGAACTACAGTACAGGGGGCACTGGAGAATGAATGTATGTGTGGTGGAACTGCAGTACAGGGGGCTGGAGAATGAATGTATGTGTGGCGGAACTACAGTACAGGACGCTGGAGAATGAATGTATGTGTGGTGGAACTACAGTACAGGACACTGGAGAATGAATGTATGTGTGGTGGAACTACAGTACAGGGGGCTGGAGAATGAATGTATGTGTGGTGGAACTACAGTACAGGTCACTGGAGAATGAATGTATGTGTGGTGGAACTACAGTACAGGGGGCACTGGAGAATGAATGTATGTGTGGTGGAACTACAGTACAGGTCACTGGAGAATGAATGTATGTGTGGTGGAACTACAGTACAGGGGGCACTGGAGAATGAATGTATGTGTGGTGGAACTACAGTACAGGTGGCTGGAGAATGAATGTATGTGTGGTGGAACTACAGTACAGGTCACTGGAGAATGAATGTATGTGTGGTGGAACTACAGTACAGGACACTGGAGAATGAACGTATGTGTGGTGGAACTACAGTACAGGGGGCTGGAGAATGAATGTATGTGTGGTGGAACTACAGTACAGGGGGCTGGAGAATGAATGTATGTGTGGTGGAACTACAGTACAGGGGGCTGGAGAATGAATGTATGTGTGGTGGAACTACAGTACAGGGCACTGGAGAATGAATGTGTGTGTGGTGGAACTACAGTACAGGACACTGGAGAATGAACGTATGTGTGGTGGAACTACAGTACAGGGGGCTGGAGAATGAATGTATGTGTGGTGGAACTACAGTACAGGGGGCTGGAGAATGAACGTATGTGTGGTGGAACTACAGTACAGGGGGCTGGAGAATGAATGTATGTGTGGTGGAACTACAGTACAGGGCACTGGAGAATGAATGTGTGTGTGGTGGAACTACAGTACAGGACGCTGGAGAATGAATGTATGTGTGGTGGAACTACAGTACAGCGGGCTGGAGAATGAACGTATGTGTGGTGGAACTACAGTACAGGGGGCACTGGGGAATGAATGTATGTATAAAAGGACATGTACATCGGGCCGCCTGTAGCGGTGACTGCGGACGGTTCAACGGCCCTGACCACGCGTGAACAAGGAGCAAGATGACTGAAGTTTATTGCCGTCCGTCACAGTGGGGACCGTTTTATTCCGGTGTGTGGTGGATGTTTATGCTAAATTCGATCGTGTAGTGTGCTGTTTTTATGCGTGTGGCTGTATGGTAACTCAAATATCACTGCACGTGACAATACACGTAACTTGAACGTGAACTCTCTACAATAAACAACTTCCAAAGTTGTCCGTTCAAACTGTCCTGTCCTCTTATTTTAGGCAGCGCTACTTTTATGAAGTTTACAGCTATCTGCACTCGTAATATTGAATTCCTGTGTGTGTTACCCATCAGTTTCCTCTGCCCCACAGGGGAAGCATATCCCCTGCAGTCTTTGTCTCTCACTGTTTCTGGAACCCACTGTATCTGGAACATCCTGGTGAATCTGCTGTGCACCCTGTCGTGTGGTGACCAGACCTGCTCACAGTGCATCAGCTGAGTCTCACCAAGCTTTCTAAAGTTGTACCACCACGTGGAATTAGTTGCATTCTATGCCACGGCCCATGAAGGTGAGTATCCTGCCCGCCTTCTTCACAGCCCCAGACAGGGCCGGCCTTAAGCCGACTGGGCCAAATGCTCCCAATTGGTAGATCTGCCCCGGGTGGAGGGGGGAGAGACGGGTAGAAGGGGAGGGGTGTGTGAGGGGGAGAGGGAGAGGGAGAGGGGGAGGTGGGTTGTTCCCTCATGGTCCCGGGGCAGCGCTCCCACCCCTCCAGTCGCTGTGCTTCACATACACAGCCCCGGCTCCCCCCCTCTCTCTCCCCGGGAAGATGAGTGAACAATACAGGGGCGGCCAGGCCGGGGTTGGAGCAACGTTTACAAACCTCGACCTCAGCTCACACCCCCGTCCGCCCAGACCCCGGCATCCGCTCCTGCCGCTGGCCCCCTCCCTCCCTTCTCCCCTCCCCTCCCTCCTTCCTCTCTCTCTTTTCCCCTCGCTCCTTCCCTTCTTTCTTCCCTTCCCTCCTTCCCTTTTTTCTTTCCTTCCTCCTTTCTCTACTTCCCTCACTCCCCTCGTCTTCCTCCCTTCTCTCCTTCCCTCCTCCCACACACACACACACACACATAACGCACAGACAACTAACACACACACACACACACACACACACAACTAAGTTAGGATGGGGTAGAAGTCCAAAGGGTAGGATGGGGCTGAAACCCAAAATTTAATGCCTGGACTGTTTTTTTGCCAATAGTTATTGGTTTTCCAGGATCCAGTTAATTAATTTTTTTTCATTTCACGGTCACTAAAACAAGTGGTGTTGTAACTATGTACTTTTCAGAGGTGATCTACACATTTTGTTTGTTTCTTGTAGGCTTACATGTGAGCAATTTTATATTAAAATGTAGCTTCGATCTGTTTGGTCCATTAGAATACAGGCACTTTTTAAACGCACATTCTACCATGGACATATAAAGTCTATAATAGACTTTATTTGTATGTCTATGATTCTACAGACCTTGGCTGGGAACCTGGGGCTCACCAGAATTGTTCCCAATTGGGCCCCGCACCTCCTAAGGCCGTCCGTGGCCCCAGAGCCCACAACTCTCAGACTGTGGCCTTGCCCGTTCCCCTCTCACCGTCAACCTCTGTCCCTGGTTCCTGATGACCTTATGCGGGTAGATTATCTGCGTTCACCCTCTCTATCCCTTGTTGTTCCTGTGCTGTTCTGTTCTAGCCGCCTCACCTCCCTCCTCTGGCACCGAACACTCATGTTTTATTCAGATGATAAAGGAAGACCACGCTCTCAGAACCTTGCTGTCAAGCGGTTGCAGGTTTATTGATCACACACATTAAACAAAACCTTTACAGTAAATAATATTCAAGTACTAAAACGTGTTGCAGATGGTCTGAGTATTGCAGCCTTTAAACCCTGTAGTCTGGGCTGTCACCGGCTGCCACTTCACTGCCGCTCCGGACTCTGCTTACCTCCGCCCCCGTCCATCGTTTGAAGCTCAGCAGATGATCTCTCCTTCCTCACGGCACGTCTCCACATCAGTGTGTCACTGCGCTAGTGATGATCCCACAACACTCTCCACTGACTGAGGCCAGCGCCATTCCACATATTCCATATCCCTCAATTCCCTGCATATGTCCACCTGAAGTCCCTTAAATGTCACCACCATATCTGGCTCCATCCCCAGCCCCGGCAACAGGGCCCAGGCATCCAACCTCAGTGTAAAATACCTGTCCATACACCTCCTTTAAACCTTGCCCCACCATCATTAAAACAATGGCCTCTAGTATCTGTCATTGGCCCCCTGGATAAAGGTTCTGACTGTCTACCCCATCCATGCCCCGTCTACTCCATCCATGCCCCCGTCTACCCCATCCATGCCCCCGTCTACCCCATCCATGCCCCCGTCTACCCCATCCATGCCCCGTCTACCCCATCCATGCCCCCGTCTACCCCATCCATGCCCCCATCTACCCCATCCATGTCCCTGTCTACCCCATCCATGCCCCCGTCTACCCCATCCATGCCCCCGTCTACCCCATCCATGCCCCCGTCTACCCCATCCATGCCCCCGTCTACCCCATGCACTGTCTACCCCATCCATGCCCCCGTCTACCCCATCCATGTCCCCGTCTACCCCATTCATGCCCGTCTACACCATCCATGCCCCCGTCTAACCCATCCAGTACAGGACACTGGAGAATGAATGTATGTGTGGTGGAACTACAGTACAGGGGGCTGGAGAATGAATGTATGTGTGGTGGAACTACAGTACAGGTCACTGGAGAATGAATGTATGTGTGGTGGAACTACAGTACAGGGGGCTGGAGAATGAATGTATGTGTGGTGGAACTACAGTACAGGGGGCTGGAGAATGAATGTATGTGTGGTGGAACTACAGTACAGGGGACACTGGAGAATGAATGTATGTGTGGTGGAACTACAGTACAGGGGGCACTGGGGAATGAATGTATGTGTGGTGGAACTACAGTACAGGGGGCTGGAGAATGAATGTATGTGTGGTGGAACTACAGTACAGGACGCTGGAGAATGAATGTATGTGTGGTGGAACTACAGTACAGGACACTGGAGAATGAATGTATGTGTGGTGGAACTACAGTACAGGGGGCACTGGCGAATGAATGTATGTGTGGTGGAACTACAGTACAGGGGGCTGGAGAATGAATGTATGTGTGGTGGAACTACAGTAGAGGGGGCACTGGAGAATGAATGTATGTGTGGTGGAACTGCAGTACAGGGGGCTGGAGAATGAATGTATGTGTGGCGGAACTACAGTACAGGGGGCTGGAGAATGAATGTATGTGTGGTGGAACTACAGTACAGGACGCTGGAGAATGAATGTATGTGTGGTGGAACTACAGTACAGGACACTGGAGAATGAATGTATGTGTGGTGGAACTACAGTACAGGGGGCACTGGAGAATGAATGTATGTGTGGTGGAACTACAGTACAGGGCACCGGAGAATGAATGTATGTGTGGTGGAACTACAGTACAGGTCACTGGAGAATGAATGTATGTGTGGTGGAACTACAGTACAGGGGGCTTGAGAATGAATGTATGTGTGGTGGAACTACTGTACAGGGGGCTGGAGAATGAATGTATGTGTGGTGGAACTACAGTACAGGGGGCACTTGGGAATGAATGTATGTGTGGTGGAACTAAAGTACAGGGGGCACTGAAGTGAATGTATGTGTGGTGGATCTACAGTACAGGGGGCACTGAAGTGAATGTATGTGTGGTGGAACTACAGTACAGGGGGCACTGGAAAAGGACATGTACATCGGGCCGCCTGTAGCGGTGACTGCGGACGGTTCAACGGCCCTGACCACGCGTGAACAAGGAGCAAGATGACTGAAGTTTATTGCCGTCCGTCACAGTGGGGACCGTTTTATTCCGGTGTGTGGTGGATGTTTATGCTAAATTCTATCGTGTATTGTGCTGTTTTTATGCGTATGGCTGTATGGTAACTCAAATATCACTGCACGTGACAATACACGTAACTTGAACGTGAACTCTCTACAATAAACAACTTCCAAAGTTGTCCGTTCAAACTGTCCTGTCCTCTTATTTTAGGCAGCGCTACTTTTATGAAGTTTACAGCTATCTGCACTCGTAATATTGAATTCCTGTGTGTGTTACCCATCAGTTTCCTCTGCCCCACAGGGGAAACATATCCCCTGCAGTCTTTGTCTCTCACTGTTTCTGGAACCCACTGTATCTGGAACATCCTGGTGAATCCGCTGTGCACCCTGTCGTGTGGTGACCAGAGCTGCTCACAGTGCATCAGCTGAGTCTCACCAAGCTTTCTAAAGTTGTACCACCACGTGGAATTAGTTGCATTCTACGCCACGGCCCATGAAGGTGAGTATCCTGCCCGCCTTCTTCACAGCCCCAGACAGGGCCGGCCTTAAGCCGACTGGGCCAAATGCTCCCAATTGGTAGATCTGCCCCGGGTGGAGGGGGGAGAGACGGGTAGAAGGGGAGGGGTGTGTGAGGGGGAGAGGGAGAGGGAGAGGGGAAGGTGGGTTGTTCCCTCATGGTCCCGGGGCAGCGCTCCCACCCCTCCAGTCGCTGTGCTTCACATACACAGCCCCGGCTCCCCCCCCCCTCTCTCTCCCCGGGAAGATGAGTGAACAATACAGGGGCGGCCAGGCCGGGGTTGGAGCAACGTTTACAAACCTCGACCTCAGCTCACACCCCCGTCCGCCCAGACCCCGGCATCCGCTCCTGCCGCTGGCCCCCTCCCTCCCTTCTCCCCTCCCCTCCCTCCTTCCTCTCTCTCTTTTCCCCTCGCTCCTTCCCTTCTTTCTTCCCTTCCCTCCTTCCCTTTTTTCTTTCCTTCCTCCTTTCTCTACTTCCCTCACTCCCCTCGTCTTCCTCCCTTCTCTCCTTCCCTCCTCCCACACACACACACACACACATAACGCACATACAACTAACACACACACACACACACACAACTAAGTTAGGATGGGGTAGAAGTCCAAAGGGTAGGATGGGGCTGAAACCCAAAATTTAATGCCTGGACTGGTTTTTTTGCCAATAGTTATTGGTTTTCCAGGATCCAGTTAATTAATTTTTTTTTCATTTCACGGTCACTAAAACAAGTGGTGTTGTAACTATGTACTTTTCAGAGGTGATCTACACATTTTGTTTGTTTCTTGTAGGCTTACATGTGAGCAATTTTATATTAAAATGTAGCTTCGATCTGTTTGGTCCATTAGAATACAGGCACTTTTTAAACGCACATTCTACCATGGAGATATAAAGTCTATAATAGACTTTATTTGTATGTCTATGATTCTACAGACCTTGGCTGGGAACCTGGGGCTCACCAGAATTGTTCCCAATTGGGCCCCGCACCTCCTAAGGCCGTCCGTGGCCCCAGAGCCCACAACTCTCAGACTGTGGCCTTGCCCGTTCCCCTCTCACCGTCAACCTCTGTCCCTGGTTCCTGATGACCTTATGCGGGTAGATTATCTGCGTTCACCCTCTCTATCCCTTGTTGTTCCTGTGCTGTTCTGTTCTAGCCGCCTCACCTCCCTCCTCTGGCACCGAACACTCATGTTTTATTCAGATGATAAAGGAAGACCACGCTCTCAGAACCTTGCTGTCAAGCGGTTGCAGGTTTATTGATCACACACATTAAACAAAACCTTTACAGTAAATAATATTCAAGTACTAAAACGTGTTGCAGATGGTCTGAGTATTGCAGCCTTTAAACCCTGTAGTCTGGGCTGTCACCGGCTGCCACTTCACTGCCGCTCCGGACTCTGCTTACCTCCGCCCCCGTCCATCGTTTGAAGCTCAGCAGATGATCTCTCCTTCCTCACGGCACGTCTCCACATCAGTGTGTCACTGCGCTAGTGATGATCCCACAACACTCTCCACTGACTGAGGCCAGCGCCATTCCACATATTCCATATCCCTCAATTCCCTGCATATGTCCACCTGAAGTCCCTTAAATGTCACCACCATATCTGGCTCCATCCCCAGCCCCGGCAACAGGGCCCAGGCATCCAACCTCAGTGTAAAATACCTGTCCATACACCTCCTTTAAACCTTGCCCCACCATCATTAAAACAATGGCCTCTAGTATCTGTCATTGGCCCCCTGGATAAAGGTTCTGACTGTCTACCCCATCCATGCCCCGTCTACTCCATCCATGCCCCCGTCTACCCCATCCATGCCCCCGTCTACCCCATCCATGCCCCCGTCTACCCCATCCATGCCCCGTCTACCCCATCCATGCCCCCGTCTACCCCATCCATGCCCCCATCTACCCCATCCATGTCCCTGTCTACCCCATCCATGCCCCCGTCTACCCCATCCATGCCCCCGTCTACCCCATCCATGCCCCCGTCTACCCCATCCATGCCCCCGTCTACCCCATGCACTGTCTACCCCATCCATGCCCCCGTCTACCCCATCCATGCCCCCGTCTACCCCATTCATGCCCGTCTACACCATCCATGCCCCCGTCTACCCCATCCAGTACAGGACACTGGAGAATGAATGTATGTGTGGTGGAACTACAGTACAGGGGGCTGGAGAATGAATGTATGTGTGGTGGAACTACAGTACAGGTCACTGGAGAATGAATGTATGTGTGGTGGAACTACAGTACAGGGGGCTGGAGAATGAATGTATGTGTGGTGGAACTACAGTACAGGGGGCTGGAGAATGAATGTATGTGTGGTGGAACTACAGTACAGGGGACACTGGAGAATGAATGTATGTGTGGTGGAACTACAGTACAGGGGGCACTGGGGAATGAATGTATGTGTGGTGGAACTACAGTACAGGGGGCTGGAGAATGAATGTATGTGTGGTGGAACTACAGTACAGGACGCTGGAGAATGAATGTATGTGTGGTGGAACTACAGTACAGGACACTGGAGAATGAATGTATGTGTGGTGGAACTACAGTACAGGGGGCACTGGAGAATGAATGTATGTGTGGTGGAACTACAGTACAGGGCACCGGAGAATGAATGTATGTGTGGTGGAACTACAGTACAGGTCACTGGAGAATGAATGTATGTGTGGTGGAACTACAGTACAGGGGGCTTGAGAATGAATGTATGTGTGGTGGAACTACTGTACAGGGGGCTGGAGAATGAATGTATGTGTGGTGGAACTACAGTACAGGGGGCACTGGGGAATGAATGTATGTGTGGTGGAACTAAAGTACAGGGGGCACTGAAGTGAATGTATGTGTGGTGGATCTACAGTACAGGGGGCACTGAAGTGAATGTATGTGTGGTGGAACTACAGTACAGGGGGCACTGGAAAAGGACATGCACATCGGGCCGCCTGTAGCGGTGACTGCGGACGGTTCAACGGCCCTGACCACGCGTGAACAAGGAGCAAGATGACTGAAGTTTATTGCCGTCCGTCACAGTGGGGACCGTTTTATTCCGCTGTGTGGTGGATGTTTATGCTTAATTCTATCGTGTATTGTGCTGTTTTTATGCGTATGGCTGTATGGTAACTCAAATATCACTGCACGTGACAATACACGTAACTTGAACGTGAACTCTCTACAATAAACAACTTCCAAAGTTGTCCGTTCAAACTGTCCTGTCCTCTTATTTTAGGCAGCGCTACTTTTATGAAGTTTACAGCTATCTGCACTCGTAATATTGAATTCCTGTGTGTGTTACCCATCAGTTTCCTCTGCCCCACAGGGGAAACATATCCCCTGCAGTCTTTGTCTCTCACTGTTTCTGGAACCCACTGTATCTGGAACATCCTGGTGAATCTGCTGTGCACCCTGTCGTGTGGTGACCAGAGCTGCTCACAGTGCATCAGCTGAGTCTCACCAAGCTTTCTAAAGTTGTACCACCACGTGGAATTAGTTGCATTCTACGCCACGGCCCATGAAGGTGAGTATCCTGCCCGCCTTCTTCACAGCCCCAGACAGGGCCGGCCTTAAGCCGACTGGGCCAAATGCTCCCAATTGGTAGATCTGCCCCGGGTGGAGGGGGGAGAGACGGGTAGAAGGGGAGGGGTGTGTGAGGGGGAGAGGGAGAGGGAGAGGGGGAGGTGGGTTGTTCCCTCATGGTCCCGGGGCAGCGCTCCCACCCCTCCAGTCGCTGTGCTTCACATACACAGCCCCGGCTCCCCCCCTCTCTCTCCCCGGGAAGATGAGTGAACAATACAGGGGCGGCCAGGCCGGGGTTGGAGCAACGTTTACAAACCTCGACCTCAGCTCACACCCCCGTCCGCCCAGACCCCGGCATCCGCTCCTGCCGCTGGCCCCCTCCCTCCCTTCTCCCCTCCCCTCCCTCCTTCCTCTCTCTCTTTTCCCCTCGCTCCTTCCCTTCTTTCTTCCCTTCCCTCCTTCCCTTTTTTCTTTCCTTCCTCCTTTCTCCACTTCCCTCACTCCCCTCGTCTTCCTCCCTTCTCTCCTTCCCTCCTCCCACACACACACACACACACACACACACATAACGCACATACAACTAACACACACACACACACACACAACTAAGTTAGGATGGGGTAGAAGTCCAAAGGGTAGGATGGGGCTGAAACCCAAAATTTAATGCCTGGACTGTTTTTTTGCCAATAGTTATTGGTTTTCCAGGATCCAGTTAATTAATTTTTTTTTCATTTCACGGTCACTAAAACAAGTGGTGTTGTAACTATGTACTTTTCAGAGGTGATCTACACATTTTGTTTGTTTCTTGTAGGCTTACATGTGAGCAATTTTATATTAAAATGTAGCTTCGATCTGTTTGGTCCATTAGAATACAGGCACTTTTTAAACGCACATTCTACCATGGACATATAAAGTCTATAATAGACTTTATTTGTATGTCTATGATTCTACAGACCTTGGCTGGGAACCTGGGGCTCACCAGAATTGTTCCCAATTGGGCCCCGCACCTCCTAAGGCCGTCCGTGGCCCCAGAGCCCACAACTCTCAGACTGTGGCCTTGCCCGTTCCCCTCTCACCGTCAACCTCTGTCCCTGGTTCCTGATGACCTTATGCGGGTAGATTATCTGCGTTCACCCTCTCTATCCCTTGTTGTTCCTGTGCTGTTCTGTTCTAGCCGCCTCACCTCCCTCCTCTGGCACCGAACACTCAAGTTTTATTCAGATGATAAAGGAAGACCACGCTCTCAGAACCTTGCTGTCAAGCGGTTGCAGGTTTATTGATCACACACATTAAACAAAACCTTTACAGTAAATAATATTCAAGTACTAAAACGTGTTGCAGATGGTCTGAGTATTGCAGCCTTTAAACCCTGTAGTCTGGGCTGTCACCGGCTGCCACTTCACTGCCGCTCCGGACTCTGCTTACCTCCGCCCCCGTCCATCGTTTGAAGCTCAGCAGATGATCTCTCCTTCCTCACGGCACGTCTCCACATCAGTGTGTCACTGCGCTAGTGATGATCCCACAACACTCTCCACTGACTGAGGCCAGCGCCATTCCACATATTCCATATCCCTCAATTCCCTGCATATATCCACCTGAAGTCCCTTAAATGTCACCACCATATCTGGCTCCATCCCCAGCCCCGGAAACAGGGCCCAGGCATCCAACCTCAGTGTAAAATACCTGTCCATACACCTCCTTTAAACCTTGCCCCACCATCATTAAAACAATGGCCTCTAGTATCTGTCATTGGCCCCCTGGATAAAGGTTCTGACTGTCTACCCCATCCATGCCCCGTCTACTCCATCCATGCCCCCGTCTACCCCATCCATGCCCCCGTCTACCCCATCCATGCCCCCGTCTACCCCATCCATGCCCCGTCTACCCCATCCATGCCCCCGTCTACCCCATCCATGCCCCCATCTACCCCATCCATGTCCCTGTCTACCCCATCCATGCCCCCGTCTACCCCATCCATGCCCCCGTCTACCCCATCCATGCCCCCGTCTACCCCATCCATGCCCCCGTCTACCCCATGCACTGTCTACCCCATCCATGCCCCCGTCTACCCCATCCATGCCCCCGTCTACCCCATTCATGCCCGTCTACACCATCCATGCCCCCGTCTACCCCATCCAGTACAGGACACTGGAGAATGAATGTATGTGTGGTGGAACTACAGTACAGGGGGCTGGAGAATGAATGTATGTGTGGTGGAACTACAGTACAGGTCACTGGAGAATGAATGTATGTGTGGTGGAACTACAGTACAGGGGGCTGGAGAATGAATGTATGTGTGGTGGAACTACAGTACAGGGGGCTGGAGAATGAATGTATGTGTGGTGGAACTACAGTACAGGGGACACTGGAGAATGAATGTATGTGTGGTGGAACTACAGTACAGGGGGCACTGGAGAATGAATGTATGTGTGGTGGAACTACAGTACAGGGGGCTGGAGAATGAATGTATGTGTGGTGGAACTACAGTACAGGACGCTGGAGAATGAATGTATGTGTGGTGGAACTACAGTACAGGACACTGGAGAATGAATGTATGTGTGGTGGAACTACAGTACAGGGGGCACTGGAGAATGAATGTATGTGTGGTGGAACTACAGTACAGGGGGCTGGAGAATGAATGTATGTGTGGTGGAACTACAGTACAGGGGGCTGGAGAATGAATGTATGTGTGGCGGAACTACAGTACAGGGGGCTGGAGAATGAATGTATGTGTGGTGGAACTACAGTACAGGACGCTGGAGAATGAATGTATGTGTGGTGGAACTACAGTACAGGACACTGGAGAATGAATGTATGTGTGGTGGAACTACAGTACAGGGGGCACTGGAGAATGAATGTATGTGTGGTGGAACTACAGTACAGGGCACCGGAGAATGAATGTATGTGTGGTGGAACTACAGTACAGGTCACTGGAGAATGAATGTATGTGTGGTGGAACTACAGTACAGGGGGCTTGAGAATGAATGTATGTGTGGTGGAACTACTGTACAGGGGGCTGGAGAATGAATGTATGTGTGGTGGAACTACAGTACAGGGGGCACTGGGGAATGAATGTATGTGTGGTGGAACTAAAGTACAGGGGGCACTGAAGTGAATGTGTGTGTGGTGGATCTACAGTACAGGGGGCACTGAAGTGAATGTATGTGTGGTGGAACTACAGTACAGGGGGCACTGGAAAAGGACATGTACATCGGGCCGCCTGTAGCGGTGACTGCGGACGGTTCAACGGCCCTGACCACGCGTGAACAAGGAGCAAGATGACTGAAGTTTATTGCCGTCCCTCACAGTGGGGACCGTTTTATTCCGGTGTGTGGTGGATGTTTATGCTAAATTCTATCGTGTATTGTGCTGTTTTTATGCGTATGGCTGTATGGTAACTCAAATATCACTGCACGTGACAATACACGTAACTTGAACGTGAACTCTCTACAATAAACAACTTCCAAAGTTGTCCGTTCAAACTGTCCTGTCCTCTTATTTTAGGCAGCGCTACTTTTATGAAGTTTACAGCTATCTGCACTCGTAATATTGAATTCCTGTGTGTGTTACCCATCAGTTTCCTCTGCCCCACAGGGGAAACATATCCCCTGCAGTCTTTGTCTCTCACTGTTTCTGGAACCCACTGTATCTGGAACATCCTGGTGAATCTGCTGTGCACCCTGTCGTGTGGTGACCAGACCTGCTCACAGTGCTCACATCAGCTGAGGTCTCGCCAAGCTTTCTAAAGTTGTACCACCACGTGGAATTAGTTGCATTCTATGCCACGGCCCATGAAGGTGAGTATCCTGCCCGCCTTCTTCACAGCCCCAGACAGGGCCGGCCTTAAGCCGACTGGGCCAAATGCTCCCAATTGGTAGATCTGCCCCGGGTGGAGGGGGGAGAGACGGGTAGAAGGGGAGGGGTGTGTGAGGGGGAGAGGGAGAGGGAGAGGGGGAGGTGGGTTGTTCCCTCATGGTCCCGGGGCAGCGCTCCCACCCCTCCAGTCGCTGTGCTTCACATACACAGCCCCGGCTCCCCCCCCTCTCTCTCCCCGGGAAGATGAGTGAACAATACAGGGGCGGCCAGGCCGGGGTTGGAGCAACGTTTACAAACCTCGACCTCAGCTCACACCCCCGTCCGCCCAGACCCCGGCATCCGCTCCTGCCGCTGGCCCCCTCCCTCCCTTCTCCCCTCCCCTCCCTCCTTCCTCTCTCTCTTTTCCCCTCGCTCCTTCCCTTCTTTCTTCCCTTCCCTCCTTCCCTTTTTTCTTTCCTTCCTCCTTTCTCTACTTCCCTCACTCCCCTCGTCTTCCTCCCTTCTCTCCTTCCCTCCTCCCACACACACACACACACACATAACGCACATACAACTAACACACACACACACACACACAACTAAGTTAGGATGGGGTAGAAGTCCAAAGGGTAGGATGGGGCTGAAACCCAAAATTTAATGCCTGGACTGTTTTTTTGCCAATAGTTATTGGTTTTCCAGGATCCAGTTAATTAATTTTTTTTCATTTCACGGTCACTAAAACAAGTGGTGTTGTATCTATGTACTTTTCAGAGGTGATCTACACATTTTGTTTGTTTCTTGTTGGCTTACATGTGAGCAATTTTATATTAAAATGTAGCTTCGATCTGTTTGGTCCATTAGAATACAGGCACTTTTTAAACGCACATTCTACCATGGACATATAAAGTCTATAATAGACTTTATTTGTATGTCTATGATTCTACAGACCTTGGCTGGGAACCTGGGGCTCACCAGAATTGTTCCCAATTGGGCCCCGCACCTCCTAAGGCCGTCCGTGGCCCCAGAGCCCACAACTCTCAGACTGTGGCCTTGCCCGTTCCCCTCTCACTGTCAACCTCTGTCCCTGGTTCCTGATGACCTTATGCGGGTAGATTATCTGCGTTCACCCTCTGTATCCCTTGTTGTTCCTGTGCTGTTCTGTTCTAGCCGCCTCACCTCCCTCCTCTGGCACCGAACACTCATGTTTTATTCAGATGATAAAGGAAGACCACGCTCTCAGAACCTTGCTGTCAAGCGGTTGCAGGTTTATTGATCACACACATTAAACAAAACCTTTACAGTAAATAATATTCAAGTACTAAAACGTGTTGCAGATGGTCTGAGTATTGCAGCCTTTAAACCCTGTAGTCTGGGCTGTCACCGGCTGCCACTTCACTGCCGCTCCGGACTCTGCTTACCTCCGCCCCCGTCCATCGTTTGAAGCTCAGCAGATGATCTCTCCTTCCTCACGGCACGTCTCCACATCAGTGTGTCACTGCGCTAGTGATGATCCCACAACACTCTCCACTGACTGAGGCCAGCGCCATTCCACATATTTCATATCCCTCAATTCCCTGCATATGTCCACCTGAAGTCCCTTAAATGTCACCACCATATCTGGCTCCATCCCCAGCCCCGGCAACAGGGTCCAGGCATCCAACCTCAGTGTAAAATACCTGTCCATACACCTCCTTTAAACCTTGCCCCACCATCATTAAAGCAATGGCCTCTAGTATCTGTCATTGGCCCCCTGGATAAAGGTTCTGACTGTCTACCCCATCCATGCCCCGTCTACCCCATCCATGCCCCCGTCTACCCCATCCATGCCCCCGTCTACCCCATCCATGCCCCCGTCTACCCCATCCATGCCCCGTCTACCCCATCCATGCCCCCGTCTACCCCATCCATGCCCCCATCTACCCCATCCATGTCCCTGTCTACCCCATCCATGCCCCCGTCTACCCCATCCATGCCCCCGTCTACCCCATCCATGCCCCCGTCTACCCCATCCATGCTTGTCTACCCCATCCATGCCCCCGTCTACCCCATCCATGGCCCCGTCTACCCCATCCATGCCCCCGTCTACCCCATCCATGCTTGTCTACCCCATCCATGCCCCCGTCTACCCCATCCATGGCCCCGTCTACCCCATCCATGCCCCCGTCTACCCCATCCATGTCCGTCTACCCCATCCATGCTTGTCTACCCCATCCATGCCCCCGTCTACCCCATCCATGTCCGTCTACCCCATCCAGTCACTGTCTACCCCATCCATGCCCCCGTCTACCCCATCCATGCACCGTCTACCCCATCCATGCCCCCGTCTACCCCATCCATGCCCCCGTCTACCCCATCCATGCCCCCATCTACCCCATCCATGCCCCCGTCTACCCCATCCATGCCCCCGTCTACCCCATCCATGCCCCCGTCTACCCCATCCATGCCCCCGTCTACCCCATCCATGCCCCCGTCTACCCCATCCATGCGCCCGTCTGCCCATCCATGTCCCCGTCTACCCCATCCATGCCCGTCTACCCCATCCATGCCCCCGTCTACCCCATCCATGCACTGTCTAACCCATCCACTGTCTACCCCATCCATGGCCCCGTCTACCCCATCCATGGCCCCGTCTACCCCATCCATGGCCCCGTCTACCCCATCCATGCCCGTCTACCCCATTCATGCCCCCGTCTACCCCATCCATGCCCGTCTACCCCATCCATGCTTGTCTACCCCATCCACTGTCTACCCCATCCATGCCCCAGTCTACCCCATCCACTGTCTACCCCATCCATGGCCCCGTCTACCCCATCCATGGCCCCGTCTACCCCATCCATGGCCCCGTCTACCCCATCCATGCCCGTCTACCCCATTCATGCCCCCGTCTACCCCATCCATGCCCGTCTACCCCATCCATGCTTGTCTACCCCATCCACTGTCTACCCCATCCATGGCCCCGTCTACCCCATCCATGGCCCCGTCTACCCCATCCATGGCCCCGTCTACCCCATCCATGCCCGTCTACCCCATTCATGCCCCCGTCTACCCCATCCATGCCCGTCTACCCCATCCATGCTTGTCTACCCCATCCACTGTCTACCCCATCCATGCCCCAGTCTACCCCATCCACTGTCTACCCCATCCATGCCCCCGTCTACCCCATCCATGCCCCCGTCTACCCCATCCACTGTCTACCCCATCCATGCCCCCGTCTACCCCATTCATGCCCCGTCTACCCCATCCATGCCCCGTCTACCCCATCCATGCACTGTCTAACCCATCCACTGTCTACCCCATCCTTGGCCCCGTCTACCCCATCCATGGCCCCGTCTACCCCATCCATGCCCCCGTCTACCCCATCCACTGTCTACCCCATCCACTGTCTACCCCATCCATGCACTGTCTACCCCATCCATGCCCCCGCCTACCCCACCCATGCCCCTGTCTACCCCATCCACTGTCTACCCCATCCATGCCCCCGTCTACCCCATCCATGCACTGTCTACCCCATCCATGCCCCGTCTACCCCATCCATGCCCCCGTCTACCCCATCCATGCCCCCGTCTACCCCATCCATGCCCCCGTCCACCCCATCCACTGTCTACCCCATCCATGCCCCCGTCTACCCCATCCATGCACTGTCTACCCCATCCATGCCCCCGTCTACCCCATCCATGCCCCCGTCTACCCCATCCACTGTCTACCCCATCCACTGTCTACCCCATCCACTGTCTACCCCATCCACTGTCTACCCCATCGATGCCCCCGTCTACCCCATCCACTGTCTACCCCATCCATGCCCCTGTCTACCCCATCCATGCCCCTGTCTACCCCATCCATGCCCCTGTCTACCCCATCCATGCCCCCGTCTACCCCATCCATGCCCCTGTCTACCCCATCCACTGTCTACCCCATCCACTGTCTACCCCATCCGTGCCACATCTATCAACGTGGTGGGCCATCAAAGGGGAGGGTGAATTGGAGAGAGAGTTAGGGAGGGGAGAGAGTGGGGAGCTGCTAGGTGAGAGGGGGGAGTGAGGAGACCCAGTACAGGGCTGTAGACAGGCAGTGCAGTAGGGAGGAGGAGAATGTCTGGAGTCTGTGATGGAGGAGAGAGTGGGGAGAATGCGGGGCGTGGGGAACGTGGCCCGTGGGGAGAAGCGTGGAAGAGAAGGAGTGGGTGAGATGGGAGATGTGACAGATGGTGGAGACTGAGGGAAGAGGGAGCATAGATGGTGGATGATCATTGGTAGATCATTGTGTGTGTGTACGTGTGTGTGTGTACGTGTGTGTGTGTCTGTGTGTGTGTGTGTGTACGTGTGTGTGTGCACGTGTGTGTGTGCACGTGTGTATGTGCACGTGTGTGTGTGTCTGTGTGTGTGTGTCTGTGTGTGTGTACGTGTGTGTGTGTGTGCACGTGTGTGTGCGTGTGTGTGTGTACGTGTGTGTGTGTACGTGTGTGTGTGCACGTGTGTGTGCACGTGTGTGTGTGTACGTGTGTGTGTGTCTGTGTGTGTGTGTGTGTGTGCGCGTGTGTGTGTGTGTGTGTGTGTGCACGCGTGTGTGTGTACGTGTGTGTGTGTACGTGTGTGTGTGTCTGTGTGTGTGTCTGTGTGTGTGTCTGTGTGTGTGTCTGTGTGCGCGTGTGTGTGTGCATGTGTGAGAGATGGAGGGTGTGTGTGTATGCGCGTGTGTGTGTGCGCGTGTGTGTGCGCGTGTGTGTGTGTGAGAGATGGAGGGTGTGTGTGTGTGTGTGTGTGTGATGGAGTGAGTGATGGTGTGGAAACATAGACAACAGGTGTAGGAGTAGAGGCCATTCGGCCCTTCGAGTCAGCACCGCCATTCAATGTGATCGCGGCTGATCATCCCCAATCAGTTCCCCGTACCTGCCTTCTCCCCATATCCCCTGACTCCGCTATCTTTAAGAGCCCAATCTAGCTCTCTCCTGAAATCATCCAGAGAACCGGCCTCCACCGCCCTCTGAGGCAGAGAATCCCACAGACTCACAACCTCCTGGGCAAAAAAGTTTTTCCTCACTTCCGTGTTAAGTGGTGTATCCTTCATGCTTAAGACCTACTCCTTATTCTTAACTAAGAGTGAATGAGATGGAGATTGTGTTAGATGTCGTGAGGATGATTTGGAATGTGAATGATTGTGAGATGGAGTGTGAGATAGAGAGTGAGTGTGAGTGAAGGAGACACTGAGATGGAGGATGTGTGAGGTGGAGATCCCAGAGAGAAGGATATGTGTCAGATAGATGGAGGGTGTGTGAGAAGGAGACACTGAGATGGAGGGTGTGTGAGATGGAGGGTGTGTGAGATGGAGGGTGTGTGAGATGGAGGGCGTGTGAGATGGATACACTGAGATGGAGGGCGTGTGAGATGGAGGGTGTGTGAGGGGGAGACACTGAGATGGAGGGCGTGTGAGATGGAGGGCGTGTGAGATGGGGAGGAGTGTGAGATGGGGAGGAGTATGGAGGGTTGAGTGAGATGGAGAGAGTGTGTGAGAGATTTAAGGTGTATGAGGCTTGTGGTCTGGAGTATCTCTCGCTGGGTTGATCTGTGAGAACCTGATCTTCACCACAGACTCTGCTGCTCCTCTCCCACCCTCTGTAACCAGCCCCTCCTGTCCCATTCGCCATAACCCAAGTCATGGCAGAGATCATTGAATCATTGCAGAGACAGGAAGTGTAATCCGTCTCCAGTGACCCTTGTAGACGTCTCATGGAAAGCAATCTGTTGGGTTGGATACAGCTCGGTTTGGGAACTGCTCTACCCAAGACTGCTAGAAATGGCAGAGTTGTGGATGTTGCCCAGTCCATCACTCAGACCAGACTTCCTTCCCACCATTGACTCCATCTACACTTCACGCTGCCTTGGAAAAGCAGCCAACATGATCAAAGACTTGCCCCACCTCTCCCCTCCTTCTCTCTTCCCCGGCCCAGCAGATTAAACAGAAGCGCGCACTACCACACTCAGAAACAGCATCTTCCCCACGTTATCAGGCTTCTGAATGGCCCTTCCATAAGCTAGGCTACTGTTAGATTCACCTCAACCCCATTGTGGACATTGGAGTCTGTGTATGGAACGTGTGCTACAAAGCTGAGAACTATAGTGGAGAGGATGCTTCCACTAGTGGGGGAGTCTAGAACCAGAGGCCATGGCCTCAGAATAAAATAACCTGCCTTTAGGAAGGAGATGGGGAGAGATTGCTCGAATGAGAGGGTGATGAATCTGGAATTCATCGCCACAGTTGGCTGTGGGGGCCATATTGGTGGATTTGTTTAAGGCAGAGATTGACAGGTTCTTGATTAGTGAGGGAGTCGGGGGTTATGGGGAGAAGGCAGGAGAATGGGGTTGAGAGAGAGATAAATTGGCCATGATTGAATGGTGGAGTAGACTTGATGGGCAGAATGGCCTAATTCTGCTCCTGGAACCGATGAACTATACTCTACACTCGGTATCTGCCCTTTGCACTGTCCGTTGTACTTGAGTGTGAACTGATTATATTATAGTATTTATATATAGCATGCAAAACAAAGCTTTTCACTGTACCTCAGCACACATGACAATAATAAACCAACCCCAGCAGCAGCGAATGTCCCCACTCCCTGCTGCAGAGGCAGAAGCAG